>JAHWFO010029755.1:0-20686 GCA_023313115.1 Rhysida immarginata
ACATTATGGATCTGCGACAACGAATTGAAAATGCATGCCAAACCGTTCGTAATGCTGGCGACGAACTCTTCCATGACATCAGACGGTCGCTCATGCAACGACCCGAAGCGTGCGTGCGAGCTGGTGGCGGGCACTTTGAACAATTCCTGTAATTTGGAGCCACGGGTTTAGTTGGCTGTATCGTGTAAATAAATCGTTTCCAGACAAAGTGCTATAGAACATTTTCGTCTTCTTTTGACCTGAAGAATATGTCACTAAATTTATTGTACAAAATTTTGAAACACCCTGTATAGCCTCTTATAATTAAGGCGAGAGCTATTGTTATTGTCAGGATTAAATGAGATGGCTCTATGCGTAACAACGCATCACAGTGACGACACAAATTGGAAAGACACTAATTTCTAATACAGCATTAGCAAGAGTTCATTGTCCTTACATAAAGTTCAGAAATCGGTAAATTGGATTTACAAGAGTTTAATGTCCGTTGTCGGTAAATAGTCCTTATAACTATTTTTAATCAAACATAGCACTTAAAGTAGACTAAAGTCTCGGTTCATAAGGAGTCCTTATCGTTAATCTCATTACAGATAGTCGCATAAATATCGGAAGCGCTTTGAACACACATTATCTGAAATTAACGATAAATGAGACACTGTGAATAAATTTTACGAAACTAGATAATTTAACGGGCAGACTAAATGGAGGATGGGAAGGATTACGGCCGTCTACGATTGTTTTTCACGTCTGGCTGGATGAGAGTGAATCCCAGCGCATGCTGCACATAAGCCGTTAGACCCGCTGGCCTTACCCCTCTAATAACTCCATTAACGTGAAGTTCCCTTCGGTAAAATTCGCTGAAACAGGCTTGAAACAACCCACCATTATTGTCAATAGTAAAGAAGGCACTCACAAGACTAGACGTGCTCACTGAAAAGGTCCGTCCCAGGGATACAGACGTCTCCTGGGCACTCGAGCTGGATTCCCGGCTGACGTCGATACTCTCTCGGCGTAGCTGCGTCGAAAACGCCGCCTTAAACGCTTGCTGGCATGGCTCGCTCACGATCGTCTTCGCCGACGCTGAATCCGGGGGGGTTCCACGTAATCACCGTGCTCAATCCTGCTGTTACAATTCCTTGTTATAGCACATAGCTCCTGGCCCGATTTCCCGCCATCGAATTTCCTTGGGCTCCTTCCACGATCCTTCCTCTTTCTCTCTCGAGAACCGCCCCCACTCTCCCGTTTGAAAATTTTGAAATTCCTCCGTTGTTTTCGCTCTGCTCTCCAATTGGCTGGGGCGTGATGACGGGTCTGACGGCGATGCTGACGTTGCTCCGCCCTCCTCTTCGAGCTATAGAAAACCCGAGAGCGAACGCGAATGCCAGTGTCAACGGAATTAGTTTTGGTATTCGAATTCCGTGACACTATTCCTTCCTCGGGAGGCTTAATTTCTTGTTATTATGGTAAATGTCTTTGAAATTAGAAATTGTGTTTCTGTTTTGATCTTTTGTTGTTTTTATATTGGTGGTTGTTATTAATGTCTTAGTTATGTTGTTGTTTTTTTTTGTTATGATTTTAATGCTTGGTATCTGTTCTATTATTTTTTCTTCTGTTTGTGAAAGGTTTTATTATTTTATTGTATTGAATATCTTTTGTATTGTTCGTTTTGAGTTGTATTATTTTGTGACGTTTTATGTTTAACGTTACTTTAATAGTTTTGAAATAAAATAGAGTTTAAACTTTCTACTATTTGTAAAATTAACTTCACTTAATAATCTCAATTAAAGTAAAGTTTTAATATAAACATTACTAAATCAGCAAACTATCTTCACAACATTGGTGAAGTTAAAATTAATACAAGAAAATTGGCGTTAATCAAGTAAAGTGGATTTAAGGTTCTAAACGTCGATTAAACCGTATATTGCGTTGTGTTTAACTGAATTTATAGACAAAAAGATTATGATAAATCTAAATCTAAAAGGTTGGTTGTATGCATCAGTAGTGATTTGCAGCTAAGAAAATAAGACCAATACACGTTACAAAACTTAAAATAATATTTTATTGTGCAAAAGACATTGAAAATAACCATTTGTTCAATATTAATCCTTGACAAAATAAATTCCTACCAGGAATTAAGTAAAAAAAATAATTCCCAAATAATTTTTATTTTAATAAAAAGAAACAACTAGCAAACAAATGTATGTGATTCTTTTCTGCTTTAAAAGCTTAGAAGGAATTGTCAACATTGATGAAATAAGATGAGCAAATTGTATTGCCTAAAAAGAATAACTATGCAAGACATCACCAAACACAGTAAACATTATTGGAAAATTAATTGTGTGGCCAACACAACCAAATACAAAGTGTTGTCTGAAGAAATAGTGCCAAGAAATTAGTAGTAAGGGACATAAAATAATGTTCCTAAATAATTATAGTATGAAAAGATTAAGAGTGTTCACATACAAATGCTTCTAATAAGACATAAATCCAATATTATGCTTGAAAAGGAACTTTAAGATCAAACATAAAAGGGAAGAAAAATTAATATATTTTTTTTTAAATTGACTGCACCACTCTACCATTGTTAAGTTACAAAAATGGGGTAAAAATTAAACAACTCCCATTATTACATCTTTGTTCAAAAAGGAAGAATGAAGAAATAGTTTAAACAAAAATTATAAGAAAATTTGGATAGGTTAAATTATCCTAATAAAATTTAACTTAAGCCCCAATGGGGTTAGATTAGCACACCACAGTTAAAACAACTCAGGAAAACATTGAAATTAGTGAATGTTGGAGTTTACTTCTGGAGAAGAGATCATCTGGAGAGAGATCAGCTGGCAAGGCCAAAAAAAATCTGCATCATAGTTAATTAGGAAATGTCCATCTCGACAGAAGAAAAGAAAACGTGAAGAAAATGAAGCTTACATGTCCAAAGCAATAGAAGAAGCTAAGATATCAGGAGATTATCTTTGAAGAATCATCATTCAGAAATACTAAGTGGAAGATGAATGCTGAGGTGGCCAATGAAGATGTTGTTTCCCCAGGTTGCATCCTGGCAGAGTGGAAGAGCAGTAAGTAAAATTTTCTAATGCAGTTGAATTTGAGCAACAATCCGAAAGCACACGGCTAGCACATAGTGACAATAGGAAATCACTCTCAACAGCATGAGTATGTAAATGAATGAACAACTTCTTTACTCTTCAATAACAATCAAGAGATAAAAGGACATTGTTAAAAGAATACAGAAATATTTTTAAAAAAATCTCAGTCAACTGATAAATGATTATAATCATGTTAAAATAACTAAAATCATAAATAGTTCTATACATAAAATGAAAAGAAGGGACAGTAAGTGTATACACTAAAAATATTCAATTATCCTTAAGTTCTGACCACAGCATAAAATTCGAATTAAGTCCAAAATAATTAAACTCCGTTATTAACAAACTGATGGAAGGTGTAAAATTGCTAAAGAAATGCGACACCATAAACAAAATTGACAATCTGCCACCAAAAAAGTTTCTACATAAAAAAAAATTATCTTAATGAAAATAATTAAACAAATAATTAATTGAAATAAGAAATTACAAGCAGATAATGAAACTAAATCAATTAAATATCAATATTACTAGCAATACCCGGGCAAGCTAAAAAAAATTCATAATAATAATAAAATAGTTTATTAATCAGAATTAATTTTAATGGCAGAAAGCAAAAAAAAAAAAAAAAAAACTGTCAAAGGAATAAATGTGATGAAAGAAACACCCGAGCATCACAATTTCTTATTGTGTTGGTGAATGCTTCTACGAGGGTTGGGGCATAAGTCATGGCAACAGGTGACCCGATTCACACATGGTACGGCAAATGCTGAGGCTGATGGTATTCAGCGCCTCCCATATCGTTGGCAGCGTGTGGTGACAGTAGCAGGGGACTACTTTGAGGGTCTTTAGGCCCAGGTTTGTCATGTCAACTTTATGTGTACTCTGTTGTCATTCTTTTGCACCGTGAAGGCCATATTGCCCTGTATACTACCAAAATAAATTAGTGTGTAACGATATTTCAGTGCTATTCATTGTCCACACATGTAGTTAACACCCTGTCCTTTCGTCTGTATATGTCACATTTTCCAACCGGACTGGTATCTTCAAGAAAAAAATAGTTGAAGAATTCTATTGGTTTATTTGTGATGATTAAGATATCATCAACATACCTCATCCAAATTTTTATGTATTGTTTATGTTGTGAAGTATTATGTAATATGTGTTCTATATGATTTAAGTAGATGTTGGCGAGTATGGGTGATAATGGGCTGCCCATTGGTAAACCATCTGTTTGAAAATATATTTTGTCGGTGAATTTGAATTGATTGTTAGTGAAACATAAATTAATAGCCTGTATGATTTTTAATATTTTGTTATAGGATAATTTTGTTTTTAATTATTTTTATATGATATCTAGTGTTGGTTCTATTGGAATATTGTCATACATAGCTGTTATGTCTATTGTGAAAATTTTGTTCATTATTATCAAGTTTTGTTTGTTCTAATATTGATAAGCGCCACGGCCTATAGATGTCGCCACAATGGCAAGTTAATGGCCGCTGAAAGGGTGATCAACAAACTTCCATTTCATTCTCACGTGTTTCTTCACGTGCTTCTTCATTCTAGTCGCAGGCTCTACTCAATTATTGTTCACCCTTCTACAGATTGTGAAGTAATTCAGCTAGATGTCGTGTCGCAGCTTGGCGCTTATCAATTTGTTTAGCCAATATAGAATTTTTTATTGTGTAATTAAATTTGAAATTTTTTTTTAACTATTCATCTAGGAATTTTGCCAGTTTGTAAGTAGGAGACTCTTTTGTTGAAGTTATGACTCTAATAAGGTTTCCTTCTTTATGCATTTTTATAAATCCATAGATAGAATTTGTTGAGGATTCTGTTGGAATTAATTGTTTTTGTTTTTATTCATTAATTATATTTACATTCTTTAGTTCATTTATCTTAATAGTGATATGTTTTTGGAATTTTGTTGTTTGGTCCTTCTTATCGAATTTAAAAATTCTATTCTCATTTATAAAATTCTCAATGCTTGTAATTTAGGCATTTCTCTTTTGTATCACCATAATTTTGCCTTTGTCAGCTTTTGTTGTGATTAGATTATTTCCTTCTATACTCTGTTCAACGAAAGAAAAACTAGGCGTGTCTTATTAAACTTCCTATTTCAATTGTCAGACATTGTTGCTAAGTAAAACTAACAATCGCTAACAATTAAAATTGGAAATTTAACTGGACACGCCCAGTTTTTCTTTCGTTGGACAGAGTATAAATATGTTTTAAATTTCTTTATTTCATTGTGCCAAAATAAATTTTCTTTATTGCGTTTGATAATTGTGGTTATGTTTTGATTAATAATCTGTTCTTTGTTGTTTGTTTCTTCTTTTTGTAGTATGTATTTTTCAATTTTAATATCACATTGTTCTGGTTTCTTTCTTTTATTATGTCTTCAATTATATTGTTTTAACTGAAATTTCATTCAAAAGTTACTAACTGAAGATGGGATAAAAATCCCGAAAACGTTTTTTTTTATTCATTCAAATTTTGTTATCAACGTGCTACTGATCATCGGACTTTCATCTAGATTTTTTTTCCTGTTTACTGTGTTTCTTTTGTTTTTCCTGTAATATTTCTTCACAAGCCTTCTTTTCATCTGTGTTTTGTCTCCTTCAATATTTGAAATTTCTCCACATCGGGTGACTTTTTTAACTGTTTTTAATATTTATTTTATTTCTATTTTTTTTTGAATTTAAATGGACTTATCATTTTTTTAAATAATTATTTACATAATGCTATTCAAAAATTAATCTTCCATTAAAGTAAATGCTCAAAGTGTCCGCCGGCATCTTGATTACAGACTGTAAATAAGTTTGGTTAAATGAGTTTTAAATTTAATGCTCACAAACCAATTAAAGTTTTTTTTAGCAATTAAAAATAATTAAAGACGCTTGGTGACGAAATGAGGTGACCAATAGCGAACGTCTACGTCAATGCGTAGGTAGATAAAATAGTCCCTACTGAATTTTGGAATAAGACTTAAATTCTTCGTTTCCGGACAGGGTTTATATGACAAGCTTGCCTCAAATTGCCTGAAGAATATATATGTCAAGTTTGACCATATAGTTGTGAAACACCCTCTATAACTTTGCTCTTACCAAATAACTTTATGATGGATGGTAGAAGTTCTGTCTCCAAAATAGCCTGGTATTTTTGTGCATTTACCATGTCATCAATAAGTTTTAATTGCCCCACACCTTTTGATGAGAGACAACTCCACACCATCAAACGTGCAAGGAACTTGACTGTTTTCTTCATGAGGCCAGGGTTGACTGTTTCATCTCTCTTCCTATTACTTTTAAGATACGCGGATTATTCCTAGTGTGAGATTTTAGGAACGTTTAATATCCAAATTTAGAATTTATATTAAAATTAATTATTTAAATTAATTAGTTGTTATTCGCGTTAGTAATTATTTATAGGGATTCAAAATTAGATTCCACAAAGATTTTGGAAAGGTGCGTTGAGAATCGCCAATTCGGCGCCACTTGAAATTTATCCACAAGGAGAAGGTTAGGGGATTCATTGTAAACTTCCTATATGGTCACTCTCTTGCCTTCAGGGACTTAGGGGTTACTGGCAAAAGCGAGAGAGGTTGAATGGACCGGAATCAGGATGCAGGTGGCAAGAAAGAGTAAAAGATGCAAACAAAGAAGAAACGTTGGAATGTGGAGACCACCAAAGAGCTGATTATCACGTGAGTGTTAAAATTCAGGCAACTTAGAAACAGTTAGAGAGGATGACTCTGAACCCTTGATTGACAAGAAATTGACGAGTGACCAGTGTTTTTGTCTTATGATTGGCTAGCGAGCTCAATATTGTATTTTAGTCAGGAAGTATAAGAAGATACCAACTCTCCAAGCCAGCAGCAGCGATCTTGAAGTTTATTAGCTTGGTGTGAGCACCCCTGCTCCAATTTTTAGCTTAATTCGATCTTCACTTGATGATTCTTAGGAACGTCATTTGAGAAATTCAAAATTGTTAGGTTAAATCTATTTTAAGTTATAGTTTTCCTTTGTTAAGATTTATTATTTTCGCTCGTATCGAGGTTTTTTAACGAAGAATCCACAGCAGAGCACCTGCTTTATCAATTAAAATATCCCGTAAATTGTCAGTTTTTATCCCTTACGCGCGGCCGAGACCCCGAAGGTACATCTTTCCACTGCTGAAGTAAGAGCGTTTCATCAAGCCTTCAGCGTTAGACGAGCTATCAGCGCTGACGTCCAGACAGAGAGAGACCCGGATCAGCCAAGCGGTTGCGGGCAGATTGAGAAGATATGGTAAAGCTAAATCTTTATTCCAGTCTCAGTGGCCATTCTATAATTTACCCTTTATACTTCCCTTATTTACATTCTCACTTGTATTGGGAGAGGAACATTTAAGTAACACAAAAACTTTGGGAAAGACAGTTAAATCATGAATTCTCTACTATATGATCCCCATCATTATAACTTCATTAATCATTATCTTATTGTTTATACGGTATATTCCCATTTAGAACTGAATGTGTTAATTGCATTACGTTTTCTTAGAGAGATTAAACATTTCATTATTTGTTATTGTTGTTGATACATTTTAAATCTTTCCCTTAATTAGACAAATCATTTCCAAATTGCTTTTATCAATCCATTATTATTTTATACATTATTAAATGTTTCAAATAAATTCTATTTTTTATTGTTGAATTGCAAACGTGCTCTGATTTCTCACTCTCGTTGGCCGAACCAGTGCGAGGCTACACTTTAAGTTATGTAAGAGGGATAAATAAATCATTATAAATTGGCTAAATAAATAATTTGGAGGCGCAGTCTTTATACTAAATTACAAATTTGATATTCATCAATATTATCTCCCTGAAAACCTTACATAAAATGTCGCAGTCGAACAGGATATTGTAGCGCCATTTTCTTTACATAAAATAGCGTAGTGTGACAAGCTATCTGTTTAGTGACCCTAGGCTAATTAGCATATTTTAATTAGTAAAGTTTGAATAAGCATATTCTACACATTGATTTGCATAATTTACATATTGATTAAGATTGTAGAATTAAGTAGAATTAAGAATATTGGGTCATTATTCTTTAAGTCCAAGGAACGTGAGACAGGGCACAAATTGGCGTATTTCTTTGTTATAAAGAGATACGATTTAGATAAGGATGAATCAATCTTTTGCGCTGGCAAGTGAGATAGGGCAGTGTGATGGGTCAACGGATCCAGAGGCATTCTTTTTAAAGATAGACGAGGTTGGCACAGTGATGAACTGGAATCCAGCAGCAAAATTTAATATCGCAAAGATTAAGTTGATAGGGGACGCGCATTTCTTTTGCCGAGAAGATGAGGAAATGAGAGAGGTGGTTACATATGATGCTTTGAAGGAAGCACTTAAGGAAATATTTGGAAAGGAGCCGAAAGGGAAGAGCGAGAGGCTATTCCTAGAATGCCGACAAGGAGAAAAGGAGTCTGTACGCCTGTATGCCACACGCCTGCAGAGTTTAGGGAACAAGACCAAGCGAGTGGTTGAGGGAGAAGGAGATCAAGCGGAAGCAAAGCGTGCATATGCACAAGAACTGTTCACAGAAAGAATAAAAGAACGCTTTATAGAGGGATTATTGCCCTCTTTGAGACGGGTAGTGATGTTTAGGTAACCAGAAACCCTAAAACAGGCGATAGAATAGGCAAGGGAAGAGGAAGAGATAGTGAAGAGATGGGGCACAGATGATTATGCATTAAATGCAGTAGGAGATGGAACGGAGGGAGAAAAAAATTACACAGGTAGATCCCGAGGTGGACGACAGGATTAGCAAGCGAGTGGAGGAAAGGTTGCGGATAGGAGAGAGAGGAAGGGCTCGGAACAGAGAGGAAGCAAGGGGAAGAAATCAGATCGCGCGCATGGTAGGTGGAGGCAGGCCGAGAGAATCTAATCGAGCGGCCGGAAGGAACAACCCACCACGATCGGAGAGAGCCCCTAACACAGATAGAACCCCGAACGCAGAGCGAGGACGAGGAGCACGTGGATCGCGCGCAGAGTTTATCTATTACCGTTGCCAATTACCAGGTCATATAAAGAGATATTGTTTGCTTAACTGATTGCGTGAGATGGAAATTTAATTCTTTGTTACAGTCCACATAGATTAGTCATATAGTTTAGGGAACATTACACATCTGTAAATTATTTAATCTTGATGCACTATATTATGCTAATTTTGACCATTTCACGTGTCACCTTTGTTGTTGTACAATGCTCTGATTTGTGGGCTACCAATTGGTAAACATCTTGTGATGCGGAAGCAAATCGAATGTATCATTATTGAAGACGAAGTGATTTTATCGTGTTGAGACAGATATTGCGAGGATGCATCTTGTCATTATCCCTTTTGTTCCTGAAGTAGTGCGAAATGCCTTACTTGGCAGTGGTTATTTTTTGTGAATGATTTTTGTAGTTTTAGTATTCCTGGTCAGGAATCGTTCCCAAGCGCAGCCACTAGGGATAGGCTGGTGTTGTTTATGGGATTTCAGTTCTTTGTGATGCGGAACCGGCCCCTTCTTTCAATGTATTTGGAAGAAATAGTTCTTGTTCTGCTAGGAATTGCGAACGTTCGGGATGAAGTCGTAATTTTTTTCTGGAAGAAAGGAAGGAGGAACAAATTGAAGGGAAACGAATTATATTGTTGAAGGTATTAGAGGGCATGTCTGAACTTTTGCACAACTCGAAAGAATGAATAGTTTATAGTTATACAGTGTAATGTACCTGATCAGTGGGGTTGTGTGGGTTTGAAATAAGGTAGCAAAGTTGGCATTGAAGAAATGATTTATTTACAAGTTCAAAGTTAATATTCCAACATAAGAGATAAATTAAATAAATTATACCTCACGTGACCTTCCGCGTCACCTTATGAGCATTTCAAACAACAAATAAACGTTGCAGTTAATAAGTACAAAACAGTTGTATCTTCTGTTAATATGCGAAAAACACAATGCGAACGCTAACTCAATAGCGAGACACTCAGCTACGGCACTGGTCCCTTAAACAATTATGGAGAATGTAACGTCCATTAATTTTACAAGAAAATAAAGCTTGACGTATTCACAAAGCGACCAATATCTTTCACAATGTCGCATCCCTCCGGAAACCAAAATCTGCTTGTAGCACAGAACTGCCTCGCTGACCTCCTCGTTCACCTGCCTCCAACACATATCCAACGGTGAGCCCGTCGTGTAATCCTTTTGGCGGGAGGCGTATATTCGAAACGCACGAGGTGCAGACCATCATCCGCCCTCTAGTGACGATAAACGATGTAGAATTGAATGTCCAGTGCCAATTGAATTGTCGCGAAACCTGTAACCGGCCGGGGGGAAACCAACTGCCCCCTGTAACCAAATAGGTTGGGGTATATATCAGTTCGTTAGAGGGGGGGTCTGGGGTCTTTAAAAAAAATTCACTCCGAGCAAAAAAAAAAAAAAAAATAAAAATAAAAAATACAACAGTGCCAGTGTAATCTAGTTGGACTAGTAAACAAGTTGGACTCCTGGAGGGCGTAAGGTTATGTTTATTGCCACTAGAGAGCGAATGATGGTCTGCACCTCGTGCGTTTCGAATATACGCTGGCGGGAGGATTACTGGAACCCGTAAGTCGACGTCGTCTAGCCTGATGAGCGACGCAGTGGGCAACTCTATTAAAACAAATGGAAAACAAATTAAGATTAATGAATTGCTTTAAAAGAGCCAACCGCACATAGAATACATGGGCACTCGCCCTGAAATTTTTTTTAAGCGACTTAACCGCGCCTTACTCGCTAAACACTCACTATTAAAAGAGTGAATTCGAGTCTCGCAACGCGCTACGCAACGTTCTCCGGAGTCGTGCGCGCATACGCTGCTACCTCCTAGTTCCCAACGCCTTCCCTGCGTTGTTTCCGGATCAGAAAGTTGGCCGACGAAATCTTGGCCGTCCTTCGCGCGTCTACTGGAGTTATCCTCGATCCACGCCGTGCCTGGGTTATCATCGCCGTGTCCGAGAGCCTGACACTTTTTTCAATTCTATTAATGCTGCGCCCGTCGGCACCGTGGATGTTGGCTCCAACACGACTACTTCGGACTCATTTTCTAACGCCGAGTCCTTCACAAGGCTTTCAGTTAAAGGCCCTGGCTGCCCTTCCCCTTGTGGTCTCCGGTAGGGAGCTATCTCACGGTTCCCGCGGAACACGCGGCTACGGGAGCAATGTCCTCCTTTACTAGCAAGGTAAGTAGCACAGTTTCTTACCCGCTGTCCGCCCGTCCGCTTAGAGGTCTCCCTTAGCTCCGGATTCCCGGGAAGGTAGCCAGCATGTCTCTGCCTCCAAAACCCTTCCTTTTCCCACGAAGTCCCGACTTGCTCTCCACTTGCGTCTCAGGAGTGGGATGGCTTCCTATGGAAACCTGAGTGCGCTCTGAGATGCACTCAGTCTCTTATTCGTCTACGATAGTTTCGCAACGAAACTTGGAGCATAGCCACGGCTGACGATGTTCTCATTAGGCTATGCTTGGAATGCGCGGGAGAGAGAAGTCCAGCCTTTATTTAATTTTTAATAAATATTTTATAAAATACGATTTCAAATGGATTTAATACTCTTTCAAATAGATTTAAAACATTTTTATGGAGTGTAAATGGAGTTTAATTACTAAATTGAGAATATAAAAAAAAATATTTTTCCTGAACCCTTGATTTAGTCAATTTTACGGTAAATATTTTTTATTATCTTAATTCAATTACAGAATACAAAACTGTAACATAAACAAGTAACATAAGCAGTTAACCACTGTGTAATTAAACTAAAGTAACTACAGTAATAATAGGAATATTTATTCTTCCGTATTTCTGTACTAAGAAGATATTTCACCGGTAAATTCATTTAAAATTGTATTTAATTCATTTAAAAGTGTATTAAATCTATTTTAAAATGTTTGAAATTCATGTAAATTGTACAAAATGAATTTGCAAAACCTGTAATATTACTGTATTTTTTAAGTTTAATTACACAGTGGTTAACTGTTAACTCCTTTTACATTTGTGTTATTTGTTTATGCTACAATTTTGTTTTCTGTAATTGAATTAAAATAATAAAAAAAATATTTAATGTAACAAGGCTTCAATAAAAGTGTTTTTTTTATTTAGTTTAGTAATGAAATTCCATTTACATTAAACTAAAACACATTATATTTATTTAAAATCGTATTAAATTCATTTAAAATTGTATTAAATTAATTTAAAAATGTATTAAATCTATTTGAAAGAGTCTTAAATTCATTTGAAAGCGTATTAAATTCATTTAAAATTGTATGAAACCAATTGTAAAAACTGTAATTTTTTATACTGTAGTTTTTAACTTTTATTTTATATTATTATTTTATATTATTTTTTTAATAAAAAAAACAACTTTCGAATTATAAAACTCGAATTTGAATGAATGAATATATTATCGAATTTGAAGCACTGGAACCTGTTTTAATATTTTCAATAGCAATTCAAAAATTTTGGAAATACGTTTCAAATAGTTTACTTGACGACGATTATTTTATCCCCTGGTTGTCATTCCTAATGATTTATTATTCTTAAAAAGCGCAAACTCCCTCCCCCCAAAGGCCTATGCGCGTTCCAGTTTTAACTTTATCGAAAGTTTCGTTCGAAACTATCGCAGATGCATATAAGGCTGAGTGCACAAGAGAGCGACTGAGCAGACTACGCATGCGTACTATAGTTTCCGTAGGAAGCCATCCCATTCCTGAGACGCTAGTTTGCTCTCCCCTTCTCTCTCTCTCTCCCTTTCCTAGTCCTCCACTATCTCTCAATCGCTTTCCTATTGGCCCTTTCCCTGTCTCTCTTCTAACCATAGACATTTGACCAATCTCTTTATTCTTCTCTCCAAACCTTTTCTGTCTTTTTCGCCTCGCAAACGACGCTCCATCTTTTGAGACGCACGGCGCTCTCTCCTCTGGACTTTTCCTATTTCCTGTCGTCCATTCCTTGCCCGTCTCTTCTCTAAGGCCTGCTATCGCGCCAACTTCCTGCCTTCTCAAGGTTGTTAAAAAGAAGGTGGCCTCTATCGGCCGATTTCTCTCTAAAGCACTCGCATTGCCTTCTGGGATTGTGACGTCACCTGGCAGGCGATCCGTCCCTTTTAACATAACAAAGCTGAGATAGCTGGAGTTCCATGTGCTTTTGCTAATAATAATCGCAATTATTTATTATTTTTAGTCCAATATTATAATCTAGAGTGGATTTATTATATTTCCATGCATTTATTCTTCTCATGGCAATAGATACGAGCAAAATTTCATTAAATGAGCAAACCCCCCACCCCTTCTTATAATGAAAAAGAGCACACTGGTAACGAGCAGAATTCCTGAGCAGGAGATGTGCTCTTGATACGAGTGTTAAAACGCAAAAATCCAACACTTTGCACTACGAGAAAATCGAAAGTTAAGAGAAAATTTGAAACCTGAGAGAGAAGTTTAGAAAATAAAATATACACAAGACTCTTCGCTTTCATCTTCACCTCCTTCACTCTTACCAAGTAATTAAAACTGTTCAGTGACTTCAGATTCATTTGAAGACTCTGTAAACCACGTTGGGAAAAACGACGAGGTGGGATACACTTTCACTCTCAAATTGTAATATGAGCAAAACGAAAGTGTTCGGTCAGACTCAAACAGAAAGCAATCGGGTATGTAGGCATTACTTTTTTTTTCTTCCTATCATATTTTTACAATTATACATTTATCGGCAGATGTTTTAATGCTATACTAGCACTTAATGCTAAATGACTGAATACTGTAACAGGTTAATCGTTGAAGAATTGCTTTGACGAGGTGGCCTCGCTGTTGCGTTATTTGCTTTTGTATTTCAGTGCTAAATGTATATAAATAGGCCTGTTATTTGCAATCTCTGAATTTTAAACACATATTATTCCAATAAATTGTTTATATAAAACCTTGGCATGTTTTTTTTTTCATTCATATTGGTGATAGATAGTAGAAATAGGTGGAAAATCCCCCGCTATTCCCTATTGTTTTCTATGGCGTTCGTCTGCTCCAACCTTCCAGTTGACGTCACACGTCAGCAGCCAATGACCATCGATCACCCCGATAGAGGCCACCTTCTCTTTAACAACCTTGCTGCCTTCTCTTTTTGCCTCCTTTATTCTTTTCTTTCGAGACACAGGGCGCTCTCTCATCCGGCCTTCTCCCAGCGCTTGTCGTCTGCTTTATTTCTCTCTCTTTCTTATGTTTGCCCCCTCCTACTCGAACTGGGATTTGGTCGGTTTCTTTATCCTGACCTCCCAAATTTTGTGACATACAGTAAGGTCACATGATACAAACATATTAATTTTTCGTTGTTTAGTAATCTTATTTTAATAGGCTTAGTTAGTAATTAATGGGAAGCTTTACTGTTTTATGCATTTAACAATTGGGGAAATATGTAAGTGTTTCATAAATTAAATAGTGTCACACGTTTCCAAAGAAACCAAATTCTAGATTCTATAGATAGAAAGTAAAATTCCTAACCATTGGGCACCTATTTTAATAATACACCTAGATCTGTATGGACAGTGTTGATTACTTCAGAGAATGATTTTTTGCATCATTGTTATCCTTTTTGATCTATGTGCTACAGACTACTAAGGTTAGTTTGATATGATTATTACATTATTGGGATTTAGTGGCGTAAAGAGCAGTTGGAAAGTAAATATCTTTTGACAACATCTGAATGTTAAGAAGGGTGTCCATCCTTGGAAAGAGAAGGTATTGTGAAAATCACTTGCAGAATATTTCGTATTTCTATGACATTCTTAGGAAAAGCTAAGTTAACATCGCTTCTTATGTTTCTTAGTGCGCAAGGTTGCGCGATCTTTAAGATTTAAGCACCCAGTAGACTCTTGGACCCTGTGACTGGCCTACGGTATTGTGTTGAGTAGGACAGTCTCAGAAACCTTTTGTTACTTGTGGTTTGGAGCGAAATTTATATTCTTAAGAACAATTGCAATCAAAAGTAATTTACAAGTAAAATAGTGTTTTTGTTCAACACACAAATTTTACTTGTAGAATTTGTAACCTAGTTTGGAACATATAAGCGACAAGACTCAAGAAACATTTTTCTTTATAATTTCTCTCTACTTCAGTAATAACGTTAAAACTGGTGTACCTCGATTTTCCTTGATGATGTGTCTCAGACTCGCTTGTCGTGTTCTGTTAATTTGCTGGACAACCAGGTCTTTTTAAAGATTCTTTAGTTCTCTCTTGTTTCATTGTTTCTTACAATATTGCCAACCGATGATCTAGGGATGTTCAAAAGATAAGCAATTTTACGTATCGGCGTGCCTTCAGACTTTAGCGGAGTGATAATCTTGCGCATATCTTTTTTGATTGTTTTACCACGAGCCATTTTCTCAGAATAATAAAATATTTGAAACTACCAAAGTTTTTTTTAATATTTGTATTCATATTAATACAGCAAGAATCAGTTCATTCAAGATTTATTCAAGGAGATGTACAGAATTTATATGATGTCCCAACCATTTCTGTCAGGAAGGGCAGTGTCCCAACATTTATTTGTTTTGAAGGTTTTTTTAATTCAATTTTTGCTTTACAATAATTTTATTTAAAAATACTCTTTAAAAATATTCGAGGGTAAACAAAGCAAAAAATTTTGACTATGCAGGAGGAGAGGGTAGACGATGTTGATGTTTCGTAGAAGGACAGGTGGTGGTGGATGCGAAACAAATCGTTACACTCTGTATTGTTCATCGGAATAAACGAAAGCATGAAGCTATTTTCTCTGTCTACAAACATCCATGATCCAGTCTGTCATCACCTCCGCATGAAATTAACATTCTTGGGGCGGCTACAGCACACAGAAAGATTTTCATGTGTATCTGCACATGCACAGCTGGAAATTCCGGAAAATGCAAGCATATAATTGGAACTTTTTCGGGTTAAAGTCCAGAGTAGCCTCCTTTAATTTTCTCGGATGACATCGATCAGCCCCGTCGCGTTCATGCTCTGAATTTATTATTTTTACATATCTAATTAATAAGTAAATGATTTATCGTATTATAGAAATTATATTTTAGGAAATTTACGCGGGAAAAAATCACGGAAGTCCCATGATGGTGTAGCCATATTTTCGCCTGGCCGCCCGTCATTTAACGTACACTGCGACGGGACTTTCGTGAATATTTTCGGCATAAATTTCTTAAAATACAATTTCTATAATAGGATAAATCATTTACTTATTAATAAGATATGTTACATTAATAAATTCAGATCATACACGCGACGGAGCTGATCGATGTCAGCCGAGAAAATTAGGGGAAGCTACTCTGGACTTTTATCTCGCGTTACCTCGCTTGATTTTCGTATAAATAAGTTCTAAAAGAAGGCGAATCATTTTTAACTAGATGTGAAACAGTAATATATTTAAGGCCGAGAAAAACGGGGCCTTTTAATTTGATCTACTTTTAAATTTTACTAATAGTTGATCATTGAAGATCGCGGGGACTACTGCAGTCACTCAGCGTGCACTGCCCTCCGGTCGGCTAACGTTCACAGCCCTTTTAATTCCCGCGTTTTCAGCCCTGGGGGGGGGGGCGGCCCCCCCAGAAAATGCATTCACACCCGAGAAGAAACATGCAACATAGAGAATTACGGGTAAAAAGAAATCATCTTTTAAAGATATAAGTGTACTTTGTTTCTTGCTTCACAAATTTTAAAACACGCAGCCACAAATTCTTGCGCGTTATAATCTGTTGGTAAACGATGACAGGATGTAGCAGTGCTTTTTTTTTTTTTTTTTTTTTACATTGTGGCTACAGTGTATGTTGGAAATACAATTATTTTTCTTCGTTCTTCCAAAATTCACACCTACTGAACTAAGTTCTTCATCCATCTTATGTTACACAAAATAATTTCACCGATTGTTTTAATTGTTTTAATTGAATTGTTTTAATTTCTTTCGTTTCTGAACGGTACACAAAATAAATAAAAAATAAAATAGCACTCCTAGTCTATGTTTACACCATTAAATCTTAGGTGCACAAAAAATAAATGTGCAAAAAAATACAACTTGTTATACATCAACGATTACGCCAGCTTACACTATCTTATACCTCTCATGTTGATTTCGCCGCGGAACACCAGAGGGCAGATCGATATCTTTCACTCGCAAATAGGCCTAACATTAATTAACACATTTAACAACAGGCCTAACAGCACTGAATTTTAAAACGAAATGAGCACGTGCATCAACAAAGCTTCATAACGGGCACGTGCACCAAGCTGCCATCAACAATGCTTAAATGATAAACAAAAAGTAACACTGTATTCACTTATGAGCTCGTCAGTAGGAATCGATTTATATACAGAGGGTTGATTCAGATAAAATGAGACGACTTTGCAGTTCTGTTACGATGGTGTAATACCATGGCGACACCATCGGTTGTGTTCGATGTGAGAGCCACGTTGTTGGACTATCGCCCGGCACCGTAATTTCCACTGAAGTAGGCCGAGTTTGAGGGACTCCATGGGAAGTTCGTTCCACACCTGCTGACACATTTTCCATAGCCCATCAACAGTTCTTGGTCGGCGATTTCCGAGCCGTCGTTTCAGGAGACCAAAACCACAGAAATCCATCGGTGATGCGTCAGGAGATTTTACAGGCACATGAGAGAAGGGAATAACTCGTAAGCCCGTCTCCAGTTCCATCTTCCTGTAGTAAGCCACAGATGACTTGGCAGTGTTCAGTTGTGTTCAGTGACTCAATTGTGTGACCGCGCGCTTATGACGTCGCTCCAGCCCAAGATTGTCATGAATTATTCTGGAGACTGTTGCCTGTAAAATACCTTTCCTTTGGGCTAGACTTCTCTGTGTGGGGGGATTTTCTTTCAGCACTTCAGACCGGATTTCTCGCACCACCTGAGCTGGGCGTGTTGGCTGGGGCTTGTTTCTGGTCTGCTTCTCTGCTCGTCTACGTTCATTAGATGGTCGCAATTTGTTCTTTTTGATTATTCGACCGACAATAGCTCTGGATATCACAATACCATTTCGTTTGCATAATTCCACAATGCACAAAAGACTGAAGTTAGCGTCGGAAAGGCCAAACATATACCCTTTCCAAAAAGCTGTGATTTTGGAAGCCATGTTTCAGCACGAAAGGTCCCAAATAACAGCAACAAATGTATACAAAGCTAATCCCCATGAATAGTGGACGAGTCATGCAAATCACATTCCGTCAAGGTTATACGCGGCGTTAAAAGTCGTCTCATTTTATCTGAATCAACCCTCCGTATTACATGCCTTAAGTTCATATTCTTAATATTAGTGCACGTGCTTGAAGGGGTCTACGAGAGCTCATCAAAAGTTGATATATGGCAGTTAAGTTCTTCCATTTTCACGTTTTCGTGCAAACGATGGCCGGCCGGGAGCAGAAAGGTACTGATTAAGCTTGTATTCTTATATATAGCTTTAGCTAAAGCTCGTAATAAGGGCTCATTGAAGTACTTTTTGGGGGTCATTTTCTCGATGGTAGCACTTCGAAAATCGAAAAGAATGTCATATTGGTCTTTTGCTCGTCATTCCCGTTCGAATGACGTATTACATGCCTTATATTGCTATTAAAAATTATTAATGGGGGGGGGGGTTGGGGGTCAGTAGTCACGTGACTGTTAGACCGATTTCAATCACAAACTAATCAGGTGAGCTCAGGAAGTGTCTCTATCGAAGAGCGAAAGCAGAATTTGAAAAAGTTAAAACGTTCTCGAGTAATCGTCGGACATACAGACAAACAGAGCGAAACCAATATATGCTTTTTAGCATATAATAAAATAAATAAACATTGCATCTAGTTTCGATCGTGTGTGAGATATCGACGTTTGTCTATTTTCTTTTATATACAGTCTTTTCCTAGAAAAAACGTAGCGAATACTAAAGGAGGAGGTCTACAGCAATCCGCCTACCACCAGAAATGAATGAGCTCATTGCATCCATTCAAGCTTATATTCGAGCTATTACGCCCAACCAGATTGTGGCAGCTATCAGCTCAGTTGCCCGAAAATGTAACCAGTGCATTGGAGCTGGGGGCATCCATTTTGAGGGGCTTCCTCGACACTGATTTGTTACTTTCTTCTTGTTCTTATTCCC
Organism: Rhysida immarginata; assembly: GCA_023313115.1. Lineage (NCBI taxonomy): Eukaryota > Metazoa > Arthropoda > Chilopoda > Scolopendromorpha > Scolopendridae > Rhysida > Rhysida immarginata. Next base: position 19,282 of record JAHWFO010029755.1, read on the forward strand.
TGTATCATTCTAGTTTTGTTTTATAGTTCAACGTGATGTTCTGTCAGTATGCAGAATAAAAGTGATCTGCACTCTCAAGTGTTTTATTTATTTGCTTTAACAACTCTACAGGAAGAGAGAAAAACATCGACATCACACACATGATCGAAACCAGATGTAATGTTTATCAGACATTTTTTGTTCCATTTAACCATACAATTTTCCTAAACAATTATTCTGGATAAGTTTGGATCACCCTGTATACTTAGACGCCTATAAAATAGTTGCGAGGTTGTTGTAACTTAATTACGAGTGATATTATATATTTTTAACGTTATATATTAAACCGTTTGTCTCCCTTGCAAAAGGTTATTTCTGGCATGTGACAGACTTCCATTTAGATACAAATTATTCTTTCCTGGGAATACCTGGTGAAATGTGTTGGAGAAATGTGAAACGTGAAGATCTGAATCTTCCGACGGGAAAATTTGGAAACTATCATTGTGACTCCCCTTGGACCCTTGTAACTGCAACGATGGACGGAATGAAGACGATCGGACCTAAGCCAGATTTCATTCTATGGACAGGGTAAGTAGAGTAAGATGTCATTTCCCCATTTCTCATTCTACCTACAGTTTTTACTGTTTCCCGAAAATTTAATGTAAGCAAACAATGATTCTAAAATGTCCAGTTAGTCATAGAAGACATAGAAAGATTAAGCTATGTGGCATTTTCAAGTCATTAAGCTTATCGTTATATTTTTATCTATGTGTGTGTGTGTGTGTGTGTAAATAATCAGGTTGTAACAAAACTAGTGCACGTTTTTTAACTAAACATCAGTCAATATTACTAGACGTTTCAGGCAGGTGCATTATCCAAAAGGGATGAAGTATTGTTTTTGTAAGCCTTTATTCAATCCATATGCAATTTTTTTTGCTTACGACCACCTGCAGTAGTTTATCTAAGCAAATACGATGGAAGTATCTTAAGAGCACATTGAAAATGTTTTATTGTTTCTTTCGAAAAAATGAAAGTGCAAGTGAAACAAATAGAGAGAGATTCAAGGTTTGTTTGGACATAGTGTAGTAAGTGAAGCAAAGAGTGATCGCAAGGTTTTCAAAAAGCTTAGAAATCGCAGTTTTGGCCTGAAGGATGAACAGCGTTCAGGCAGACTAGAAGATTTGGATGATGAGCTTATTGAGGTTATCGACGAGAGGAATCCCACTCTACAGTGAGAGAACTTAGCGGAGAACTTAATGTAAGCCACACAAACTATCCATCGCCATTTGTAGGCAATCGGAAAGAATACTGAGCTAGGAAAATAGGTTCCACATGATCTTTCTGAAAGCAATCGTCAGCAACGACTTGATGCGTTCATATTTTCAGAAGTTTTGCTAGGAAAGAATGGTTCACCCTCCGTATTCAC
>JAHWFO010029756.1:0-17175 GCA_023313115.1 Rhysida immarginata
TAATAATAATAATAATAATAATAATAATAATAATAATAATAATAATATTACACTTTATGAATATACATGCAGAAATTGTAAAAATAATGTTAACATTAATGAATAATAAAACAATGTTAAATTAAACATTAAAAAGAAGTAAAAGTCTAAAAGTTAAAAAAACGCGCATTGGGACTAAAACTTTAAAAAGTATAAAACCCTCAAAAACAAAGCATATGTCTAAGTCATGAAAACATGGGTAGGGTAGAACTGACATCAGATAAGGGACGTTTGAGCAAGAGGATAGACCTGTGGGGGGAGGGGATAATAGAATGCGAGTGTGTGGGATCCAGTTAATCAGCCATTTGGAGTCTTAGTCCTTAGTAGATGGCAAAGTTCAAGACAGAGACTAACATCTAGCAAATGTCTTCAACAATATGTCTTCAACAAGTAACAATATAAATAGTTATTTGATTAAGTTAGAAATTCCTAGAGAATTAATTAAATCACATAGAGTAGCTGTTACGGAATTCAGACACCATCCAGAATTATGATGACATCGTCGGTCAGTTCCATACACGTTATTTCTAAGGTTCGAAATGGAGAAGGGACTGACGAAATACCCGTCGTCAACAACGTCAAGCGCAGGACACCAACGAGAGACAAGAGCGGGAATTTCGAGAGGCCAACGTGAGAAAACGCGATCGGGGGAGACGTTATACAGGAATCGTCGGGAATGGACGTGAGCAAGGCAGCGATGGCAGAAACGTCTCAGGAATTACAACTGAAAATGGAAGCGACCTGCTTGCAATATCTAGAGAGCAGGGCGGAAAACTGCCAGGTATTATAAGTGTCCCAAAGTGCATCTCCAGTGCCGAACACCGAGGCAGAGAAGGCGAGTGCAACGAGGAGACCTCCGCCATAATGAACTCGGATCTTTGCCTACATGGCGAGGTGAGCACTTCTATTCCTTTTCTTTCTAAATACGAGAAATTAACAGTTCCGAAGCTTTCGCATGGTCTTCAAGTGCAACTACGAACGTTATATCAATGGCGCAATTTCAATTATTTCTTTAGCGCCCGAACTGCGGAACAAGCATTCCCGGAGTTACGTTATTATAAACTTAGATGTCAGTCGTAGACACGAGGGCTGTGGCCTTATGGTTTAAATGCCTATATGCAGAGAGAACTGGGATTTGTGTTGGTGACGTAATTTAAACCTTCCGAACCTCGTACTACGAACATAGACGATCATATGACAATTAATCTTTCTGCATCTTATTACCAACATTTAGTGTGGTGAGTAGATTCAGAGCTTATAGTGCATTAACCTAAACTGCTGTATCTTTTACTTCTGTCACAGCGTTTCTGTAAACAAATACGTGACAATCCCGATATCTGACTAGTAAACCCGACCGAGACATTTATTCTGCTTACTTCGACCATTGGAATCGTCTTCTTTAAGCGTGTCCTCTTATGTTTCTTCGACCAGCATTGTGTATGACATAAAGTTAATGTTATACATACTGGTTGCTTCAACTTGGGTAATTTTCGTGCACCGACCTAACAGAAACAGCTACTTAGTGTGTTCTACAAATCTTTATTGATACTGATACTGAAGACCTAAACCGTCAAGCCAATGTGTTTTCTTAATTCAAGTGTCTGCTAACTATTGGTGTTAATAATTATTCAGTGATAGTGTGATAAACTTTCTTAGCGCTGCTGAGTATGTGTATCCGTGTGATCTCTACGTTTATTTACCTTTACAATTTATGCATAAGTTTATGTTTAAATTACGCCTAGCTAAATACGTCTAATTAACCTAAAGTATATTTTTATCTTTCCATCAATAAAATTTACTTATTCTTTACCTTTAATCCGCCTTATGTCATTTACAATCTTCCACTGCCATCTCTCAGGAGATTATAATAATTACCCATGACAGTAGCCAACTACTTGGAGTTTATTATATATGTTACCGGCCAAATCCGATTTTAGGACAAACTAGTTTTTCCTAGGCCAAACCAGTTCATCCTTAAAGCGATAGGATAAACCGGTACAGACTAGGCTAAACTGGTCCTTCCTATGGCCGATAGGAGAAACTAGTTTAACCTAGGCTGAACTGGTTGAGCCTTAATATGAATAAGTACAATTCAGGATAAACTGGTTTGGCCTAGTCTATACTAATTTTGCCTAGTCAAAAATGTTTATGTACGGACCTATGCATGCGGGAAATCCCCCGATCGTATTTCTCACGCCTCGCGCGTCCCCCGCCGTCCTCACTTGCCGCGCTTGGTGTGCGGGAAGTCCCCCGATCGTATTTCTCAGCCCCGCGCGTCCCCCGCCGTCCTCAACTGCCCCGCTTGTTGATTTTATACGTTCATTCTGCTTTGAATTGAGGACGTGTTAGTTGTTACTTGTGTTTTGAAAAGTATTAGTAACAATATAACATTATACGGTTTTGTTTTGCGTTATCATGGATGAGCCTTCTACATCTAGTAGACAAGCCGATCAGAAACAGTGGAGAGAAAAGTTTTTAACAGAAATTTTGGAAAGTGAAATTAAAAAGTCTTCTCATTATAATGTTTTGTCATCAGAGAAATATTCGGAACTTGTTGAACAAGTAGAAGACGCTGAAAAGTCGGAAAAAAGGACACCATTACAACAAAGACGACTGAAACGATTTAGTGTGCTAAAAATTAGAGATGTGAAAAAACTTATAACAGGGAGACATCAAAAAAATATGCCAATATCACAAAAGAAATGGTAAGCCTCTAGTTATCAATGTGTGATGTGTGTCAACAAAAGACAAAAAAGAAGAGAGGATTAGTTTCAAAGCCTATTCTTCACTCTGAAATGAATAGCAGATGTCAAGTGGACTTGATCGATTTTCAAACACAACCAGATGAACAATTTAAATTTATTATGGTTTACCAAGACCATTTAACAAAATTTGTTCTTCTGCGTGCGTTGACATCGAAGAGAGCGGTAGAAGTGGCCTACCACCTGAATGATATATTTTTAACTATAGGAGCGCCGTGCATTCTCCAATCTGACAATGGTAGAGAATTTGTTAATAATGTGATTAGTGAGCTCGCTTCTCTTTGGCCAGTACTTAAAATTGTGCATGGAAAACCAAGGCACAGTCAAAGTCAGGGTTCCGTTGAACGCGCTAATCAAGATATAGAAAACATGTTAAGTTCTTGGTTGAAGGACAACGATTCGACGAAATGGTCGGAGGGCTTAAGATATGTCCAGTTCATGAAAAACCGCGCCTTTCACTCAGGAATAAAACAATCACCTTACAAGGCCTTATTTGGCATTGAGCCTAGAGTAGGGCTTTCGACTTCATCGTTGCCGCAAGAAATAATAAACGGCATTCTGGATGAGGACGGCCTTAGAAAAGTTATTGAAGATGATTTGAAATGTAATCAGAGTGAAGATGGTGATGGTGGCGTTGTGGAAATTGACACACAGGACATTCAAGATGCTAGAAAAGCAGCGGCAGAAAATCTTGAAAAGCAAGCTAAAAAAATGAAAGCTTCTTCAGACAAATCCCATCCACCTGCCAATATTGGAGACAATATTACTATACCAATTCCAAACGTAGACAAAGGCAGAGGTGACCTCAGAAACATCATTGGGGTTATTCTTCAGAGAAATGATGAGGGCCTTTACAAAGTTGGCACCAAACATGGTGTATTGCAAAAATTATGTTGCAGGTACTTACAAGTTTTTTTTTACTCACTAGATTATTAAATTTTTCTGGTATTATTTGACTTGCTTTGACTTTTGACTTGTTTTTTTTTTTCAGAACTGAATTCGACATTTGCATTCAAAAAATTTTAAAGGTGGGCGAAGTTAACCAAGATATTGAAGTATCTCTGAGGACTGCAGCCACTTAACATTCAGTTGGATCAGGGCAAGGTTTTATAAGGTGCACCTGCGTAAAGAACTGTTTGACAAACAGGTGCAAATGCAAGAAAACAAAGGTACTCTGCAATTCCAAATGCCATCAGAGTACACCCTGCAAAAATAAGTGAAATTGATGTTGATTTAATTAATAAATGCATCTTATTTTATAAGTTCTGGTGTTTTATTGTTCCCTATTAATACAGACTAGGCCAAACCAGTTTATCCTGAAGTGTACTTATTCATATTAAGGCTCAACCAGTTCAGCCTAGGTTAAACTAGTTTCTCCTATCGGCCATAGGACGGACCAGTTTAGTCTAGTCTGTACCGGTTTATCCTATCGCTTTAAGGATGAACTGGTTTGGCCTAGGAAAAACTAGTTTGTCCTAAAATCGGGTTTGGCCGATAACATATATATTTTAAAGCATTAGGAGTTGCTGTGGATCTGAATACCATTTATGTGAGCAGTAGAGAAATAGTTGTAAAAAATTTCATTTGTATGCATATATAATCTCTACCTATTGGGTAATAATGCTAGAGATCTGGTTGAACACAGAGATGGATGGGTGAGAGGAGACTACGATTTCCTATAACCTACAAATGAAATCAACATAACTGCTGAATTGAAAGAATAAAGGCCAGGAAATAGCGATATGGTAGCGGTTTATTAATTATTCTATGTGCTGCGAGTAAACCACATCATCAGGAGCTATGGTTACTACAAAACTAGCATCGGATACAGCATCTGTTTATACAGCCTCTTTTCGCCAATCAGTGGAAATGTGTCACTACTGGTGACTAATCTACCAGAAGATTGGTGGAATTACAATAGACGTGGCTTCAAGTGAAATCATTTGAAAAATATTTAATAATACAGAATGAAACTATTGGAATATATTAATAACAATCAATAATCAAAAACAATAAAAAATTCAGAAAAGGCACAAGGATCGATAACCAAAAGACCGTCTCCAGAGTAAACGAAGAAGTCGTCAGCGCGTCTAGAATGAGGAACCTGAAGAATGGACAAGGTCGCACGGCTAATGAAGACAATAGAATCACGAAGAGGTATGTACCGCCGATTATCCTGCGGACTCATGGCGTCCCGTTTAAGATGATTTTAACTGAGCTCGAGAAACATGTTCCTGTGGAAAAGATCACCGTTCATACGGGCAGAGCTGAAACCGTCAAAGTTAAATGTGAAGACGAAGAAACGCACAACAGGTTAGTCTCTGGAATTAAGTCTGATAACATTTTAAAAATTCAGCATCATCAACTGAAGTCGGAGAAGGTCTTGAAATACGTGATACATAATGTGGATATTACGTATGACCTCGATGACTTCCAAGAAGACCTAAAAAGAGCCAACTACTTCCCGGAAAAATTAATTCGCTCGAGGAAAGCCAAAGGATCCATTGATATGCCTATGGTTTTGGTTCTGCTCCCGAACTCCGAACACAACCAGTCATTGAAAAACATAACACGTATTGGGCCGCTTGCAGTAACAGTGGAGGCCTTTCGAGGGAACAAGAAGCCACTATAGTGCTACAACTGCCTGCGCTTCGGAAACGTATCCATGGGCTGCACGGAAGATCCTCGTTGTAATAAATGTGCTGAGGGGCACCAGTCAAGAGATTTCCCCAGGATCAAAGGACAAGACCCCCCAAAGTGCATCAGATGTGGTGGACCGCACACTTCAAGTTACACGAAATGTCCAAAATACCCCCAGGTTCAAAGGATGCCTAGTTCTAAAGTGACAGTAGGCAAATCCTATGCTGCTGCTGTGTCTACGCCGGAAGATAAAGGCCTCAACATCAACGACCTACCAGGTATGTATAAGCAATTAGGACGTATCTTTCATCTGTTTTCTAATCTAGGCAAAAGTTACCCACTGTTGAGTGGGCTCCTTACGACCAACTAATTTTAGTATGGCTGCAGAACGTTATACTGTAATCAACAAAGGTGAACTTCGGTGCGTGATATGGAACGCTAGGGGCATTCCCCGAAAGCGTATCGAGTTTCACAATTTTCTGTTAAAGCAAGAAATCGACGTTGCTTTCCTGTGTGAAACTCATCTCAAACCAAACCAACACTTCAAGCTACCTGGCTATTGTGTGTACCGTAAGGATCGAATGGCTTCAAATGCTGCAAGATGTGCTTCTGGGGGCGCTGCAATCACCATTAAGAAGGGCATTCAACACCAAGAATTAGTCTCCAAGTCTTATACGGTTATGGAATCGACCTCCATCATTATCAATGACGTCTCCTGTGGTGAAGTGAAGTTCGTGGTGCTCTACAATTCACCTAAACATTATCTTGACATTAGTGAGCTTGACGAACTCTTCAGTGGTGACACTCCAGTCGTCCTAGCTGGTGACCTAAATGCCAAACACCCAAGCTGGAACTCCAGAACGCAGAATTACAATGACATGATTCTCTATAGGTACATACAAGGTAGAGATGATATCATCGCTGCTGGACCTGTGGAGGACACCTACTATTGCAACCATTCCCCTAGTAGTGACGTTTTGGACATCTCGCTCTTGAAGTGTTTCTTCAAACCTCACAATATCTTCACGATTGACGACCTTTCTTCTGACCACAAGCCTGTGGCGTTGAACTTTGACAATGTCGACAGAAATTTCCGAGAGGAAATGATGCATCATCAAGACTGGAAGCTCTACAAAGACATTCTTAAGGAATATGGCTGCCATCCCGACGTTGCTTACTGTACAGAGGACATCAATCAACGTGTTGAAGACATCACCAGATGTATTAACAGTGCCATAGAAGCTAGTAAGTATCCATCAGAGAATAAACCTCCTCATCGAATCCAACTCACTCCTAGAATCCAACGCCTAATTTCTGAAAGAAACAGGACCCGTAGACTATGGCAAACTATCGTGAACCTTGGCTCAAAACCAAGTATAACAGGCTAGTGACGCTTCCAACACTACGTACTCCACAAGGTGACTATGTGCAAACTGATCAGGACAAGGCCCAAGTCATTGCAGATTCACTGGAATAGCAGTTTGTTACTCCTACCAACGATAAGCCCGAGAGCCAAATCATGTCTCAGCGTGTGGAAGAAGGTATTGTCAACTTTAATGAAGTCCCGCAGCATTTAACGAAGTACAACATCGAGGCTGGAGAGATCGCCAACATCATAAGTAAACTGAAAAAGAAGAAGGCTCCAGGAAAAGACAAGGTGAGTAATAACGCCCTTATGAATCTCCCAAAGAACTTTATTGACTTTCTCACCAATATCATTAGCGACTGCTGGAAATTTTCTTACTTCCCTGTGGCTTGGAAGAAATCTATTGTGTTGAGTATCCCCAAGCAGTAGCAAAATCCTGCAATTCCGGCGAGCTAACGACCTATTAGCTTGCTACCCTGGATGTCCAAGGTGTTGGAGAAAACGATCCTCGTCAGATTCCAAGATCACTGTCTAGCAAATGTCCTTTTTCAGGAAGAGCAGTTTGGCTTTTGTGTGGCCCACTCTTGTCCGATGCAGATATGGAGGCTCGTTGAAGACCTGAGCACCCCTCTGAACCTATCCAGGTACTGTGGTGTGGTATTTCTCGATGTCAGTAAAGCTTTTGACCAAGTGTGGCATGAGGCCCTTGTCTACAAAATGATCAGAGACGGGTTCCCTGCTGATTTGATTTTAATGGTGAAATCCTTTCTTGATGGCAGATCCTATCAAGCCAAAGTTGGAGAAAATCTTTCCACACCCCGTGTTGTAAAGGCCGGTGTCCCTCAGGGTTCTGTCCTCGGGCCTGTGCTATTTAATTACTTTGTACATGATTTCCCGAAACCCGGTAATTGTAATCTGTATTTTTATGCGGATGACACTGCAATTATGACATGGGAACACCAGCCGATCCACGTTATCACTCGGCTGCAGTGCGCCTTGAAGCAGTTCGAAGACTGGTTTAACTGCTGGAAGCATCCCCCAGATTCTCTTGTTCTGTTCAATAAGAAACTGGACTGGGTGGACAACTACAAGTATTTGGGAGTTATCATTGACTCAAGACTCTCATAGAACCAGCATATGTCCTATGCTCTGAACAAAGCGAAGAGGGCTAAGTACAGTATCATAGCTCTCATGGGTCGCAACAGCGCCCTCAACATTGACAACAAGCTACTTCTGTACAAATCGATTATCCGGACCATACTCCTCTATGGCATGCCTGCGTAGCCGACTATCTGTAAAACCAGATGGAGTGAACTACAGTCAATTAAGAATGTTACCCTGAGGACCATTGCCCAGCTGGACAGAAGGACGGTGAAAAAACCAATCCATCCACTTGGATTTAAACATGGATCTCCTTTTGATTATGATACACAAGATGAATATTCACGACAATAAGCTTGTGAAAGTGATACTGAAGAACTCAATGAATATGAACTGGCATACGAAGTATCGTAAACCGAGGCACGTTCTTGACATCAATTTTGAAGATATTAGCAACGTCTCTTTCCCAGACTACTGGAAGATGTGATAATCTTCTTTCTCCTTGTATTTTTTATTTCGTTTGTTTTATTGTTTCTGACAATCGCTTGGGTTGGTTAGACTTCTTGACTACCTCAGTGTATTTCTTTTGGAGTTTTTTCTGGTTAGATGAGCTTTGTGAAAGCGCTGCTTTCGTCCCATCCTAACAAATGTACACTTCACTGTTCGATTGTCGATTGTCGATCAAAAACAATCAATAACGTAGGAAAAGAATCGGTAACAATCATTATTAGAAAAAAAAATCGTATCAAGAAAAACAATGGTTGACAATTGGAATAATTGACCTTTATCATAAACTCTCGTTCTCACACACTTTCTTAGCATTCGTACCCTTGACTACCCATGTGACCACATAAAAAATGGCGTCCCTTGGTCGTGTTGTAAGCATTTGTGATTTGAGTAAAATTCACTTTTTTTACATTTTTCATAGGTTTTTACTACTTTAAAGATTTTTATTATTATCTTTATTAATTTAACATACATTATTAACCTGAAATTTGCAAAATATAATTATTTAAATGTTTGCTGATAACCTTTCATAGTCATTTCCAAAATATCTATAAAATTATTTTCTAATGATGTTTATTTTTTTCTCCTCGCTCTAACAATTGGGAATACAAAAATATTTAACCATAGCAAATAAAATTTTGAACAACAACAATTAAAACTTTCACTTAAGATACAGTCAACAAATGCCGTTAACATGTCCAGTGTCTGCCATTTGCATTTTGTAAAAAAATCGGTGACGTTTAGTGGCAACCAATCACAATACAGGGGATAAAGGTCAATTAGATACGTTCTGAACTAGATACTATCAATTAAAGAATCGAATTCGGTGACTGTTAAATTACGAATTACATGTGCGAGATAATAATAATATGAAATATAAAATGAATATTAATAATATACATATGTTTATTTATTTATTTATTTATTTATTTATTTATATATAAAAAAATTATTACAATGACCCTATGCAGAGCCGGTATGGCCTCTAGGCCGACAGATGCGGTCTCTGGAGGGTAAAACAAATAAAATAGTTGTTTATAAATTGTCTGTATTTTTAATAATAATTAATATTGATAGATTTTATTATGCAAAATTTATGTTTGTATTTGAGTTTGAATAGAATACATAATAATATGTTAGTCAAGTTAAGGGGATTTGGGGTTAATTGAGTTCAGAAACGATTTTATATTTCTTTTAAAGGAAGCTGGGTTTGGGGCTTGCCTTAAATTCTCAGGCAAAATAGCCCATCATTTTGTTCCTGCATGGGAGATGCACTTACTTTGGTAGTGACGCTTGGCGAATGGGCAACGTATTGAGGAGGCAGATCTGGTGGGGTAGGGGTGAAAACCGCATTGAAACTGTATTATTGGTATATTAGGAACGTATAGATGGCCATTAATTATCTTGAAAATGAATGATAGCAGTTGCTGGATATATACTTGGTAGATTGTTAGTATTCGGAAATGTCCAAAGTAATGAGTTACTGAATACAAATTTGGGAGTTTTAATAATATTCAAAAAAAACCTTTTTTGCAAGCAGAAGATTCTGGTTAGGTAAGTATTAGAGGTAGAACTCCAAAATTGAACACCATAACATAGAGATGAATGGATAAGTGTATTGTATAGTAACAATAATATTTCAGTAGGGAGATATTGATGTTGAGATATTATGCCTAATCTTTTACTAAGAGTCTTGGATAGTTCATTTATATGGTTATTCCAGGAGAGGTCAGGTGATATATGTAATCCTAAGTATTTAAAAGTATTTGTAGGAGATAAAAGGACTGAGTTGTAATAAATTAGCAACTTGTGAGGGAGAGACTGTTTATTTCTTTGGGTAAAAATCATGTATTTTGTCTTATTAAGATTTAGAGATAACTGGTTTATTTGGATCCACTTATTTAAAATGGTTAGCGAGTGATTGATAGATTTTTAGATACTTGTAATGGAAGCATCAGCATAAGAAAGGGTCACATCGTCCGCATAGAGGATTGCAAAAGAAGGCATAAGTGTGTACGTAAGGTCATTTATGAAGAGGTTAAAAAGAAGCGGGGATAATATGAAGCTTGAGGGACACCATGATTACGCACTAAAGTCGAGGAGGATTTATTTCCAATTGTTAATGTATATTGTCGATCAGATAAAAATTCAATTAACCAATTTAGAGGTGGGCCACGTACATAGTAAAAAGTAGTGAGTTTGTGTATTAAAAGGCGCAGTGGGATGGAATCAAAGGCCTTTGAAAAGTCTACAAATATAGGGACTACATATTTATTATCTACCATATTTGAGGTAATATATTCAAACAATTCGTAACAAGCTGTCTCAACACCGTGTTTTGGTGAAAAACCATGTTGCGCATAAGAAATTAACTTATTATTAAATACATAGTCAGATAATCGGCAAAAGTAAAGTTTTTTCAAAAACTTTAGAAAAAACAGGTACAATTGAGATTGGCCGATAATTACCAAAGTCTAATGGACTACCTTTTTTAAAGACAGGGACGATTTTGGCCTGACGAAGACATTTAGGAAAGGTACCGTAAATTATTGAATTATTAAAAATATGATCAAGGAGGAAGAGTAGGCTGGAGGATACAGTTTTTATTATGTCAGCACGAAATCCTAAAGGATCAGTTGTGGTAGATGGTTTTAGCTGGCGAAAAATGTTTGCAATTTCTTCTGGGCAAGCTGGGGAGATAAACAATGAAAGGGGTGAGGGAGATAAACAATGATAAATAATGTAGGGGTAATGTAAATCAAAATTGGATATATTAGGAGCGGGGGCTTATAGAGTCTTTAAAAATTCTGTTAATGAGGAAGAAGTGATATTAGAAGGGTCAGAGAATGGTATAGATGATGATGGTGGGCCATGGATAAGTGACTTATTGCTCTCCATTTGTGTTTACAATTTGAGATTTTATGTAAAAAACGGGCATAGTTCTTGCTTAGTAGATTTAATGATGTTGCGTGTGTAATTTGAGAACGATTGGAATTTAGTTTTAGTACGTTGACAAGGGTTTCGGCGGAATTTTTAATATAGTGCGTTCTTATGTGTTATTAGGTTGAATATATAATCATTCATCCAGGGTTTGCGGAAGGGATGATTAGGTTTAGGAGGAGAAGGGAAAAGAAAAGGAAAATAACGAATAAGGCCCAAGGAAATGTGTGTCAGAAATTTTTCCATTAAAATATCAGCATCTACATCATTACTGAAGATTCCCAGCCAGTCACTTAGCTCCAGATAAGAATGAAAAATTGCTAATCTAGGAAATGTGATTAATCTGTGTTTACTAAGAGTTGACGAATTAGGAATTGATACGGGGACAGAGAGATAAAAAATAGGGAAATGGTCTGATATAGCTAAGTCAATGGACCCACCGAGGCGATTATCAGAGAGGGTAGCAAAACACTGATCAATGGCTGAGTACATTTTGGAATAATGAGTAAAAGAGGGAATTACCTGAGTGAGCCCAGAGCAATGCATTAGATCTAAAAAATTATCTAGACTAGGGGATGATTTTGAAAAATCTAGATTAAAGTCACCCATAATAAATAATTTCTTATTTGTTGAATAGAGGTCTAATAACATAGAAGAAATATAATTTTAAAAACTTGAGAATTCTCCAGAAGGAGGGCGGTAAATTACACAAAAGGTAAAATTATTGTTAGCTGAAATCGTTAAGATCTCATAATTGAGAGTAATTTCTGTATATTTAGAACAAACAACAAAGTGTAGAGAATTCGAAATATATAATACAATGCCTCCTCCTTTCTTTTGTTGACGATGAATAGCAGTGCATATATAACCATCAATGGTGGGGACTTCAGATGTGGTATGCATCCAGGTTTCCGTTAATGCTATTACGTGTGGGGGAGTTTTAAGCAAAGATAGGGATAAGAGAAAAGAGGTGAAATTTGCCTTGATGCTACGGATGTTCAAGCAATATAGAAATAAGTGGGGTTTAAAGGAGTCTGGGAAATGATTAGTTATAAGTGTGTTGAAGTTATCAAGTGAGGTGGGTTTGTCAAAGGATGATATAAGAAAGTTAATTGTACAACAGAATAGAAATGGTATCTCAAAAATACATAAAAATATTAGAAAAATAAAATATATTAGAAAAAAGTTAATCAATAAGTTCGAGGTCATTTAAGGAGCGAATTGTTACGAGATTTTCAGCCGAATTTTTCACCGTTATCTTCCCATTTCGTGACCACACATTACGGGAACCAAATTTAGTTTTAGCGGTCATTAGGAGACGAAATCGGTATGGTGTTAAGTCCTCCACCAGGCCAAGAGTTGTGCCTCCTAACTTACTCCGGTTTTTTAAAATCAGATCCTTCTTAATGGTGGAAGAAAGTTGCATGATGACTGTGCGAGGTTTCGTCGTAGTACGAGAGCTGAGCCTGTGGATTGCAAGAAAGTCAGAAGAGGACAATTGAACGTTCAACTTCGATGAGAATAGTTCACAGCATTTGTCTAGTAAATTCTCAGTGGGCTCTTCTGGGAGATTGAAAAGACGAATGCTGGTACGTCGGGAATACTGCTCAATATCATCAATCTGAAATTTTAAAAGATCCGTTTGAAAATTATCATTGACAGAAGTGGGGAGATCCAGGGTGTTAACTGGAGTAGGTTGGGCTAAGGACAGCTCGATAGTGGTAAGACGAGAGTCGATTTCTTTTAATCGTGATTCCGATGCAATAATGCGGCCTCTAAGTTCAGACAAGACATCATCAAGTTTTTCAGTGAACTTTTGCAGAATCATATCAGCAAGTTGATCTAATGTTTCAGAGTTGGAAAAGTAATTAATTATACTCTTCTCAATTGAAGATTCGGTGATCTCATTTGACATTTTAACAGGGGAGTCGGAAGGAGTATTTCTAGTTGATGTTTTCCTAATTTGATTCTTCTCCTCTCTCAGTAGCATGATGGGAAGAAGGGCGCAGTATATAAATTAGGAAGTTTCAAGAAGTAGATCGTTATAGAAACATCGATATAAAGTTGACACCATTTCAATCTGCAGGTATTCTAGTATCCGATCGGGATATTCATGCTTGAGGTAAAAAAGATCTAGCTTCAAAGGCCAAAGGTTGAAGTTTATACCAACAATGCTAACAATATTATATTTATATTTTTAAACAATCAGCTTAGGAAAGTCTAAACAATGAATTATAGATTGTTTGATAAAATGAGTTCTTTTCCTTATCCAAATTTGTAAAATACTAACTTAAAATATCCATGGTACGAATAATTCTTAAGTGTAATGAACCAAAAAAATGGCGTAGAAGGATCTCCAGAAGATGTCACAACGGGATGGTAAGAATTTATAGAGAATATATAACAAAACTCCTAAAAACTCACCATGGGCAGTTTTCTTAGGGGGTGTCATCGTACAGGTTTGGTTAACGAATTTATGTCCTGTATCCCCATTTGGGGGCATATGTCCGTTCGATCCAGGCTTGGAGCAGATATCCGTTCGATCCGGGATAGTGTTCAAGCGGTCAGAAGAATCATGCTATCTTTGGTGTCCAGAATCGGGTTTCTCTTAAAATTAGTTTGGTTATTCAGTATCTTATTCTTATCTTCTTTTCTATACCTTATAATGATCAAAGTTTCGTATGCTATGATCTTCTTAGGGTCACTGACGAATTTCTTAACTAACATAATTTCTTCTATAGGTCCGTTGGATTTTCCGTCAAAACATGGTCTGCGAATGCTGAATTTTGGTCACTGTTGATCCATGATCTGTTCTATAAGCCATTCTCTGAATGACCACTTCTTAGATCCGATGAAGTATCATCCACATGAGAAGCAAGTAAGTTTACAAACACCACAGTTTGAGAACTGATCACCCTTATTTTGTTTTTATCTAGGGATTGAGGACATATTTATATTTATTTGTGGTCTAAAATGCCATCTTTAAGCCACGATCTCTGAAGATGTTAGTGACTCTCCTGACTTCGCGTCCTGTGTAGGTGAAGATACCGTATTTTAATGGTTCAGCTGGAGGTTCACGTCTGCTGATGTCCCGTTTTGTTTTTCGAAATATGGTAAATTCTCAGGAAAACCAATGGATCTGGCGACCTAGTAAGCCAGGTGTATTTCATCTTCCTTGTCCTTCTTTGTGATCTGCTATGTGAGGGACTGGTGGAATAGTTACCTCAACACTGCTGATTTATGCTGCTGTGGGTAGTTTGAATTAAAGATCAAAAAGTTAAATAGCGAATTTATGCTGAGGTAGCGAATTTTAATGGTTCAGCTGGAGGTTCACGTCTGTTGATGTTCCATTTTGTTTTTCGAAATACGGCTCTGGTAACTTCGTAAGGAAAACCATTGGATCTGGCAACCTCGTAAGCAAGGTGTATTTCATCGTCCTTCTACCTGATCTTGTATGTGAAGGCCCGATGTAATAGGAATCTCAACGTTGCTGATTTATGCTGCTGTGGGTAGTTCGAACTAAAGTTTATAATGTTGCCATGCCTGTTGGCTTCCAGTAGATATTAAATTCCAAATTTCTTTCCTTTGCATGTTTGCATATTGACATATCTGTAAAACTATTAGAGACATAATCACACGCATGGGGGAGCCCATTATTATGCCCATCCGGATGTTAAAAAAATTCTCGTTGAAGCTGAAGTAATTCTGGTTCTGTATAGCCTTAAGTGCAACGACGATGATGTCCACCTAATATCACCATCAATTTTGTTTTTCGTGAGGCGTTCTTCTGTAACTTCAATGGACTCACTGAAGGGCACGTTAGAATATAGGTTGACAATGTCCAAGGAAACGAAGAACAAATCCTTAATAAGTCTGAATTGTCCCAAATCTTTTATGAGTTGGATGCTGTTCATAAGTGCGTATCTCTTGTCTGGTGGGCATATGATTTTGATGACATCCAACATCATCTTGACCTAATGACATAATGTAGATGAAATGCAATTGATAACTGGTCGGATCATGTGTGATACCTTGTGCTATTTGACGAGTGCGCATATCCTCGGTGGGGTCTGTTATCCTTGTTACAGACCACACAGTTACCGAATTCTTAAAACAACTCTGACCTTAAGTTTTTCACCACCAACTTGATATTCTTCTGAAGGATGGGGTGAGGACCTTTTTCATCTGTACAAATCCATTCCCGTGATGAATTTGTTAATTTTCCTCTCATAGTTTTCTTTGTATATTATTACAGACGCGTTTCTATTTTCGGCAGCTACTATTACAACCTTATTTTCTTCTAACTTCTTTCTAATATTGTGGACTTCTTTCTGTTCCATTGTGGGGCAAATGTCAGTAATTTCCTTATTGATTTTACCAAGCTCCTGTGCTGCGAGCACGTGGGCATTCGTATGAGCTTCCTGTGGTAATTTCAATAATGACATTTTGAATTCTACAGCTAAGTTGACGAAGTCATTGCCGTTTGGTTTCTTTTTGATATTATACTTTAAATTGACACTTCTCACTTTCGGAAAACTCGATGGATGTTAGGTTCGTCACATTATTGTGGATTTCGAGATTCTTACCTCCCAGGGTGGTTCTGGGTGATGTTAGTCGATCCAATTTCTCATTCATATCAGTGAATTTCTCTGACTTTTATCTTGATGTCTTCTTTAATGTTGTCCATTACGTTGAGTAATGCATTTGGTGTCATGCATGAATCCAACTCCACAATGACTGAGCCGTACCTTTTTCTGTTGTAATAATCGCCAATCTTCTAAAATTCTCCTCTTCTCTGCAAATTTTTTGGTGCGGATGCTAGTGCCAAACGACCTCGTATCATTATCACGGCATAATTTTCAATTATAAACTCAATCTAGTGAAACATATGTTAAGAGTGAAATAATCCACCTTACGAGATTTTAGTAAAATCTTTTACTCAAATCTAAAATTTGCATGATCGTCTATATCTTTGTGTAACTTATTGAAAGTATAAAGGTCTGGAAATAGATGTATGGTTGCGGTTTAATAATTATTCTACGCGTTTTGAGTAAACCTCATTGTCAGGATCTATGATCATACAAAACTTTGATTGGTGGAAAGAGGCTATATATAAACAACAGATGTGTCCGATGCTACTTTTATAGTAATCAAATCTACAACAATGGGATAAACCTAGTATCCATCGAGTTTTCCGAAAGTGTCACCTGACTATTAATAAAAGGTTCAAAGCAAAATATCAAAAGGAAGCCTAACGGCAATGACTTTGTCAACTTACCTTTTGTCACGGAATTCAGACGCCATCTTGAATTCCCAGGACACAAAGATCCGTCTCCATACTCGCTGCTTCTATGGTGCGAAGTGGAGGAGGAAACGTCAGGAGGCCCGTCACCAGCGTGTCAATACGCAGGAAGCCAATCAGGATCAACGGCGGGTTTCTCGTAATCGGAAGAGAAAGATTCGAGATCGCGGTCTTTGCTATGGAGAGGTTGGAGCGGAAAGACGGAAGAAAAAGGTCTCACCGCAGGAATCCGAAAGACGAGCGACAGCGAGCGCCCGAGAGCTGTCGACCATAAGCCGGGAAGTGGATTCACATACGGCGAGGATTGGAATCTCTCCGGAGTCCGTGGAAATTTACCGAGCGGGAGGAGAAGAAAGTGCCGGCAATGAAGCCGACCTCGTTATAACACACGAAGGGAGCGGTCGACGTGGCGAGGTAAGTCGAGTAAACTTTCCTTACGCGGAGCACAAGTTCCCACGTTCTCCAGTGCTATACCGTTGGGGTTGCAGTGCAAATGTTAACTTTATTACTCAAGCCCG
>JAHWFO010029768.1:1451-11905 GCA_023313115.1 Rhysida immarginata
TTGTATTTTTGTTTACCTTTTACTGTTTTTGATTTTATTCATTGTAATTATAATAATCGGCATTCGGTATCGATTGTAACGATTGTTCGCGACCAGGAGGAAGTATCTCTACTAGGTCTGCGCTTCTGATGTTAAGAGATTGTTTTTCCCCCATTGGTCTTTTTATTTTGTAATTTACATTTGTATCTTTTTATTGGATAATGGCCACTCTGGCCCTTATTTATATTCTCTGTAATTCAACCAAACTCTGTATCGGCATTGAATAATGAACTCAATGAGTTCAAAATACGTATATGCTTAATAAAATTCTTTTGTGGACAAGAGGTTGTTGTCAGTTGGTTAATGACTTAATTCCCAGACTGGAATTTTTTTTTTCTTTCCTATTTTCATTTATTATTTATTTAAACGCATTTAACATCTGTATTGTAACATTTTAACATCTGAGGCATCGTGTTTAAATAATCCATCAGCTTTTCTTTAATAAATTTGATAGTTGGGGTCTTTGTTGCTGTTTACATATACGGTGGCTACGCTATTATCAGAAATATTTTTATATTTGCGGCGTAAGACCAGGTAGCGAATGTACGAATAACTCCCGTAATACGAAAAATAACCAGATTTACTACTACTCCAAAAGAAAGGATCCACTTGCTATAACTACTATTACTACCTCTGCTGGTCTTACCATTACTGATGGATGGATATTAGTAATTGTTTTGCCCAGCATTTCAGTGAAACTGTCTCTACTTCTTTCAACACATTCTCGGAGAACTGTCTACCTATTGTCCCCCTATTGATAATCTCATCTTAACGGACTTCACTGATAGAGATGTTGCCTACGGCATTATTAGATTAAGGGCCAAGCCTTGCAATTCTCTGACAGAGGTTCCTTCCTTTATTCTGAAAGGCCTTCGAGATGTCGTAATTATTCCTCTTAGGCGAATCTTTAATTTGTGTCTAAAAGCTGGCCACTATCCTAAAATAAGGAAGAGTGCGGTATTGTGGTTCCTGCCTTTAAGGGTGGTTCTCCCAAACTGACTGACATTGCTAACTATAGGCCGATCTCTATCCTTCCACCCACTGTCAAAGTCTTTGACAACATCATTCATAAATATCTTCTACAACATGTCCTTCCTTATGTTCATGCGTGTTAACATGGTTTCATTCCCCGACGTTCCGTTGTGAGCAATCTTGTAACTCTCACCACTCTTGCTCATGATGCTCTTGGCCACTGCCAGCAACTTGACGTGGTCTACTTTGATATGCAAAAGGCGTTCGACTCTGTCAATCACGAGTTACTAATTAAAAAATTGCGTGCGTATGGGATTGTTGATGGACTCCTTCGGATAATGTGCTCTTTCCTGTTGGATCGACAGTTTGTTGTATTTATACGACATCATTCATCATTGCCCTATAGGCCTCACTGTGGTGTTCCACAGGGTTCTGTCCTAGGGCCATTATTATTTGTTATCTTCACTGCTGACCTCCCCGAGGTGATTAGAAACTCCCGTATATTGATGTATGCAGATGATGTGAAACTTTTTGGTAACATAATAATTGTTTTCATGCTCACCTGCTTCAGCAGGAAATTTATATTATATGTCACCAGTAGAATGATCTTGCAATTAATGCAACCAAATGTGACAAAAAAGACCAATTTTACCGAGTTCTCCTAGTATGTTTGTGGAAATGTGCAAGTTGCCAAGCTCTGTGTCCGTGATCTTGGCGTAATCGTTAATAGCACACTTTCCTAAAATTCCCCTGCTGACAGTTCGTCTGAAGGCTTACAGAGCTCTTGGTACTATTGTGGTCAATGGAACCCATTTTCGGTGCCCTTCTACATTTGTTCGGCTCTATCGGAGTCTAGTTTTACCAATTTTGTCCTACTGTTCTGTTTTATGGAATGGGGAATCAAATATGCAGTCTTGTAAACTGGATAGGGTGCAAAATGTTTTTCTCCAGTTTCTGAAGCGGAAATTCCTGAATTTTGATGTACCTTCAGATGTGTATGCACTCTAAGACATTAGAATGAAGATTGATTTTGCCTTTCTTAAGAATGTTTTAGTAGGGAAGATGGATGCTCCGAACCTTCTCGAGTCCATTTTCATCCGAGTACCGTCTCATACTACGAGGCAAATCTATCAGCAACGACCTAAATAATAATGCGCTTAAATATCTAGGTCAACTTTCCCTGTAACCCTGTATATGCGGGATCAGATACTGGCATACGAATATCGGTTTAGATTGGTCGATTGTATACGTAGCCATGAATCCACGTATCCCCGTTATGTCTCCTCTCTCTCCTACAAAGCAAGCCGGGTATGAGTCCGCCATACATGTCAGCTCACGTTGCAGTGCTTCCTGCTCTTGTTTAGTCTGTTCTCTCCCTTGGCTACCTCCTGCCTCTGCTACTGTGACATTGTACTGCTGTGGGTTCTTTAAGTATGCTATCATTTCCCGTAGCTCTGTTCATCAACTTTCTGATGGTTTGGAGTGGAGAAATTCTCGATCTGCGGGCCAGGCTCCAGTCTCCCTTTGGGCTTTCAACCGTGACAACTTGGTTGTCTTTAAGACACCTTGAGACAGCTTGGCTGTCCGTGTTGTCTGCGATAGCCCAATTGGTAGAGGCATCAGCCATGATAGTCGAGGTTCCTGGTTCGAATCCGGGTCGCAGAATTTTTCCTTCCATTTTTCAATTGAAAAATACCTGTGCTAATTTTTGTGTTATCTCTCCCAAATCCGTTATTGAGAAGACCTGTAGTACCTTGCACTTTCTCTATGCCTGCTCAGCAAGTTTGCTCCTCATCATCGTGGCAGTGAGCTCTGGTGGCCAGTTTGCCATCTGGCCAACTTTCTGTGTGCATTTTAAGAATCAATCTACATCTATGTCCTCACTCTATCCTGTGAAGTTTGGTATCAAATCCATTTCTCCTGTAGTGCCATTTCCACTGTTTCAGCTGTGCTTGTTCAGCTGCTGTGTCACTTCCTGTCTGTTTCGGGCCACCTTCCGATCTGTTTCCCTGCTTCTAATGCTACTCCTCTAACCACACCCAGCGAGCTCCCCCAATCTGTTCCCCTTGAGTCGTTATTTGGACCTAAAGACGGGACACCAATTATGGAACACCGTGTATAGGGTTATTTATTGTTTCCAACTCTCCAATAACCTCTGTTAAGTGGTACCCCACTCCCACTCAATAACTACCTTGTTTATACTAAGGAAAAGAACGCACTGAAATTAAGATCATACTAAATGTGATTTATTAAAGGATAAAAGGGGGTGAGATAAATAGAACTACTTCAAAAGAAAGGATTATTATGGAAAAGTATGAATTCAGAAAAACAAAAATGAAATTAGGCTATAATTCAGTTACACTTAAAAGTTAGCATTTAGGGCGTTGTTCTAACGCTCGCATCACTCCTCTCTACTGCCTCTGTCAGTTCCAAGATCATACGCGTGATTAATGAATTCAAGCCCATGCTATCTCGTTTAAAATTCAATATGCTATCTACACGGCAAAACATATCAAAATAGATATTTAAAATATTTAAAATAGAATTTTTTATGGAATCAAGCCAAGGATTCAAAATACAAATATTTTCAAATTATATAATTAATTAATCTGTAAAATGTGTAATTAAGAATTTTTTTCAAAATGAATCATTTTTTATTATCAAAAATAAATTGAAAATCTTGTAATTACATTAATATAAATTTTTATACGCTGTGGTGTTCCTCTGGCTTGCTATATCATTTAGATTTACAGTCGAACCCTGATAACTCAAATCGTCAGTGGACCACATAAAAATTTTGACTTACGAGGTATTTGAGTTAACCAGTAAGTCGAAAACTAGGTTACATGACCACTACAAAGATTACATGATAATCACAATATTTCTATGAATTTGATTAGTTTTAATGAGATCTATATACAAATACAGCATGGACCCTTTAAAATACGGTCCGTTTCAACACAATCAATTCCAATGCTGTTTTGGCATGGCTTCCGAATTCTGGTTCCGATTTGTAAAAATTTTCGAAATGTGATTTTTACCCATTTATTTTTCATCTGATGACTTTTATGATATATGTATAAATGTTTTATATTTGAAACTTTACAGAGAATTCACATTTTTCTTGAATTTCCGTTACTTTTACATCGACAAAGCAATGAGACAGTGAAGTTTCGAAATCAAAATGGCAACGGCCAATCAGAAGTGTATGACTGCATCTAAAAACTCTGCGATCATTTATGTAATGAACTTTATGGTATTCATGAACACTTCCTCTAAAAATGAATGTGCAATCTCTTCAATTACTACATCTAAATATTCTCCCATTGAACGACCGCAATCAACAAGCTCGATTTGCAATTTTGTATTCGTGCTAAAAGTTTTGATTTTCACAATGGCTGCCAGTGACTCCGAAAGATTCCTGCATCGTTTTGTTAGTCATGTGGATGTAAGAATTAAAGTTGGAAAGTGAAATAAAGTTTCAACAGGCAAAGCTTGTTTTTTTTTAGATAGGTTTTCCTTAAATTTAGGAATACCTATTCACTAAAACCAAAATTATAAATTTATCTGGGATTTATAAAAAAAATTTGTTTGAGTTAATGAGTGAATTTTCTATTGAATTAAATGCTTTGAGGGATGGGACTTACAATATTGTTTGAGTTAACAGGGAATTTGAATTATCAGAGTTTGAGTTATTCGGCTGTATTATGAATTTATTTTTGCTAAAAACATTTTGATGCAATTTAAATAAAGATTTTAGTTTCACATTATATTGCACTGTATATGTTATTTAAAAAAAAATCCTCTTTACAATACAAGGGTTTTTTAATTCTTTGGAAGCGGACTAATACAAAAACCCTTGTATTGAAAGTGGACTTATTTTAAAATAACTACAACCCCTGGCAAAAAGTATTCGATCAACGCAGGCTATACCAATAAAGACACTGTTCTCAACTTAATAAACATCAATGGTGTTATTTTTATTTAGTCAAATGTAATCATGGATAAATATAAGTCCTAATTGTTAATTTAAGCCTCCGAAAAAAAATTTTGTTCAAAAAATAAAAATTAAAAAAAAAATCAACACTGCAATCCTAGCTTGGAAAAAAGTTTTCGATCACTGACTATCCTGGAAAAAAGTATTCGATCAAGGTGTTTTAAGTACATTGTATTTATTTAATATTTGGTTTGCCGGCCTTTGGCCTTAATTACAGCCATGATACGTTGTGGCATTGATGTCACAAGTTTTGTACAATGGTCAGAGGTGATTTCAGCCCATGATTTTTTTATCGCTTCTGCCAGTTCATCTTTGTTGGTTGGTTGTTTCCTATTGACTTTTTTTTTTAACGTTGCCCAAATATTCTCAATGGGATTGAGATCTGGTGAGTTGGCAGGCCATTCCATTCGCAAAATATTTCTATTTCGAAGAAATGTTGCCACAGTCTTCGCTCTATGACACGAAGCATTGTCATCTTGAAAGATCACAGCATCCTCATCTTCAAAATATTTCTCAAGCGTTGGTATCAAAAATCGGTCTAAAATTTCTTCATACACTTCAGCATTAACTGTACTTTTCATGATGCACATTTCGCCTGGTCCTTTTGATGTCATACAGCCTCATATCATAAGGCCTTGGGAGAATTTGTTTTTTGTAAGAAGACAGTCCGGATGAAACTTTTCAGTTGAACGACGCCAAACAAATCTTCCATTGTCATCACCACTTCCAATGCATATTCTGAGCAAAAATTGTAGGAGCATTTCAATTCTTGCAAGCAGCTAGCACTCGTGTGGAACTTGCCTTTTGCATCATGCCCTACATTAGTTTATCATATGCAAAATACAAAGGCGTTCATCTGAGAAAATAACTTGTTCCCATTGGTCAACTGTCCAATTCTTGTGCTCTTTTGCCCATTGCACCCTTGCTTTCACTTGTTTTGCAGAAAGGTGTGGCTTGATTTTGGCTTTACGAAAACTGTAGCCCATGTCGTGAAGGTGATTTCTTACAGCGCGATCACTAACTTGGACACGCGATTTCTTCCACTCATTGTTCAGCTGTTTTGATGTGGATTTTCTCATTTTGTTGACCAAATTGTCTCAATTTTCGATCTTGTCTCTTAGTCGTTTTCAGGGGTCTTCCTGATCTTCGTCTATTTTCCACGGTCTGTCTTCATCATATTTCTTTTTAATGTAGCTGACTGTGCTCTGGGCATATCCAATCACAGAGGCTACATAATGTTGGGATTTCCCCTTATTTAAGAGAGATATGATTTGCTTTTTCAAATCAATAATTAGCTCTTTTTTGGGGACCATTGTGATCATGAAAAAATTCACGTGAAAATAAATTTTGGAATTAATTACTAAGAATCTTACTATTCACTCCCCCTTTAAAATAAAAATGGAATCATCAAATTTTTCTCTATTATTATCTACCGGTTTTAAGCAATGATCGAATACTTTTTTCCAGGATACTCAGTGATCGAAAACTTTTTTCCAAGCTAGGATTGCAATGTTGATTTTTTTTAATTTTTATTTTTAAGACAATTTGTTTTTGCTGGGGTTTAAATTAACCATTAAGACCTATATTTATTCATGAATACATTTGACTAAATAAAAACAATACTTCTGATGTCTATTAAGTCAAAAACATTGTCTTTATAATTATAACCTGCGGTGATCGAATACTTTTTGACAGGGGTTGTATATACTTACACATTTTAATTATATATTTTGAAAATATTTGTATTGTTTTCTGATTGAATACAAATTTTCTAGACATTTTATAAAGGTTTTGATATTTTGTATAAAATATCAATTTTGTTATTTCTTAAAAATTTAGAATATTGAATTTTAAATATTAGCAAAATAATTCATTTAAAAACCTCAACTAATGCTTAATTTTATTAATATTTATAACAAATACCAACTCAATGTCTCATTTTGGTTAATTCAATTTTAAATTTGTACTTTTGAATAATGTCGGATTGATTAGGGGTAAATAATTTCAAAACAATAAAAATTAAATTTTTCCTCAACAATCATTGTTTTTTAAATCATTTTTTAAATTGATTATTAACATTTTGCGAGTTATGAAAATCACAATTTTATCGTTGAAATACGAATGGCGTCATGTAAGGATTCACAGATAGGATACCTTCACATAGATTCACGTGACCGAAATCGTAGCTTGAAAAAGTTTGAAATATTCAAACTACTGCGACTAGCGATTAGTCGTCTTCACTTCAGTCGGACCTTGGAGTCAGAACTTAAAATCGGAGTAGGTAGAAAATGGGTTTCCATAGGATCGACTCAATTGGATACAATTATCATCGGATCGCACCTAAAATCGGTGCAATGGGAACCAGCCTTAAAGGAAATGTCAGAAGTTCATAATGTTATAAGTGTGTTGTGCTCATGTATGAAGCATTCTTTTAGTCTCATTTATTTGTGTATGCAAAAAAATCACTTTAGCCACACGAGTTTTTCTACAAATATAGAGAGACGGAGTATAGGCTGAAAAATACAGGGTGATTCAGTCAATTTCTGACCATTTTACTCGAATGACGTGCATTAGGGATAAACAATTGAAAGAATATGAGCGCCATATCGAATTTCTAAATAGTTGGAGTTTGTATTGTTGCAACGGCGCTGCATGAAAATCGTATTGTTGAAAAATGGCGCCCGCTTTATCAACAGAGCAGAAATGCAAGGTTGTCGAATGGTATTTCGAGACAAAATCACCTGTAATTGTGCAAAGAAAGTTCCGAACGGAGTATTACGTGTTGAAATGCATCAGGCAGGCAAGCAATCGTGGATTTTGTCAAGCAATTTCGTGCCACTGGATATGTTAAAGGCAAGAAAAAAGGCAGGAGCGAAGCTCTTTTCGAACGGCTGAAGTTGTC
This sequence comes from Rhysida immarginata, assembly GCA_023313115.1. Lineage (NCBI taxonomy): Eukaryota > Metazoa > Arthropoda > Chilopoda > Scolopendromorpha > Scolopendridae > Rhysida > Rhysida immarginata. The sequence goes on from JAHWFO010029768.1 coordinate 9,362, forward strand.
GAAAATGTTCGCACAAGGTTGGTCGATTCCCCTACCAAAAAATCTGTTCGCCGCCTATCCATTGAAGAAGGGCTGTCATATACCACGACATGGCGAATTTTGAGAAAGGATTTACACCTGTTCCCGTATAAGATCCATGTTTATTAGGAGTTAACAGACACTGGAAGACAGAAGTGGCAACAATTTGCGATGGAGTTTGGAGCCAATCAGGACATTGTGGACAACCTGTGGGTGTCAGATGAGGCCTTCTTTCATTTAATAAACACAACGTTCGTTTTTGGGGTTCCCAGCACCCTCATGAGATCCATAAGTCACCTCTTCATCCACGAAAGGTTATGGCTTGGTGCGCGATTTCCAAAAGAGGCATCATTGATCCGTTCTTTTTTGAGGGCACCGTAACGTCACAGGCTTACCTTAACATGTTGGAAACTTCTTCATCCCCGAGCTGCGAAGGAGGCGTATACCGCTTCGACATCAATGGTTTCAACAGGATGGGGCTAGGCCTCACACCATTAATAAAGTGCTGGACTTTCTCAATCAGAAATTCGGAAATCGTGTCATTTCAAACAGGTTTCCAGATCGATTCGAGGGTGGCTTTCTTTGGCCCCCTCCTACGAGTCCTGACCTAAATCCATGTGATTTTTATCTCTGGGGGTTCCTTAAAGACAGTGTGTTCACTACAGCACCAAGAACCCTAGACCAGCTGCGGCAAAGCATCGTCGACTGCTGCACCCTTGTGGATGCAGAAATCCTGGATAGAGTTATGAACAACTTCACCATTCGGCTGCGAGCAGTTCAAAACATTCGTGGTGGCCACATTGAGCATATCATCAAAACTTTTCCATGGGAATAAAAACTCCGAACTGCCTAAAATATCATACAGAAATGCTAAGTTTGTAAACATTAATGGGTCAATAAATCATAGTACTGAAATGGTCAGAAATTGACTGAATCACCCTGTATAAACATCTACAACTTTCTTGCTGTTATAATCTTGAAATTAAAAGTTATGTAGATGACATATGTTTTGTAAATCATATGAACCTGAAAACAAAGTGATTACAGTATTACTGATCAAATTGAGTCTGATATTAAATGGTTGGAGTCAAGGTATAGTGATCGAGAAATGAAACTCGACAGAGACAAATTGAATTTTATTATTTGTTCAAAAAATATTTCTTGTAATAAGTCAATAAAAATTCTAAATTTTACCATAAATGTCTGTCTCAATTTAATAGCCAGTTAATGAAATTATAATCTTTCTTCATCGCCAAAAGCGAACGATTTTATTCAAGACTGAATTTCGAAGAATAATTCTTTCCAAGGTGATTACTATCTGGTCCAGTATTTCAAGAATTAATCTACACCGAGTTAAAGTTGCTTACATTCAGATGATACATCCTTAATTATGAATGAGTGCAAAGTTTATCATTTACCAATATTAATGCCAGTACCTTGAATTGGACTAATTGTGGAAATAATTAATGCTTTATTTCTTTCATGGCACCTGGCAGCTTTGTAAGAGATGATTTGCCATATTAGATCTACTAGGCAGTTGAAATTGGGGTTCCATATGTGGCATCTTCTTTTCTTGTTGGCCATTTTCGTTCCATTTTCTTTTAATGACCTAAATTACATAGTTTGTCAAAATTTAATGTCGATCTCTCTCTCCTTGGTATAACCACTCGTTCAAAGTTTAGATCAATAATTACTGATCATTTTATTTCTATTCAAGGAAATATTGATACCCTTCTGAGTGAGTTAATTTACTGTGTTACTTCTTGTATTAATTGTGGGTTTTAGGACAAAAATGTTAACCTTTGTGTTGTTGTTTACCATCTTCATTTTTATTGACGGATGTAGAGAAGAAGGGCGAGACACAAAAACCCTGGAATACAATAAATAATAAGTAAAAAATATTTAACTAAATAATAAATAAATAAATAAATAAATAAATAAATAAATAAATAAATCAAAAATAAAATAATAATCAATAAAGAAGCTGACGTTTCGGATAGAGTCTATCCTTTGTCGAAGCACTGATAGTTCTCTAAATCAAAGAGAATATTAGAGAATATCCTGAAGGAATGAAAGAACTGCTTATACAGTAGTGGCCAAAATTTAGCACCTATATTGGCTTATGTTGTTTGTTACCAAAAATTCTTAACCGGTTACAAAAAAACTTGCACCAATAAAAGAATTAAGTGTGAAATGATCCAACAAAAAACCATGCATGTTGAATTCAAAATTGATCCTTTAGGCGATTTTCCTATGGACAAAAATTTAGCACCACATCCAGAATAAATAAATAACCCATCATAGAATCAGTATTTGATTGGGTAACCAAAGTTTTTAATAACGGCTATACATCGTCTGTGCATGGATTCCACTAGACGTTTACACAGATCTTCTGAAATGTTGTTCCATGCTTCTTTGACGGTGTCGAGTAGTGTAAGAATACTATTGGTTTTTTTTTCTTTAACAGCCCTTTTGACATTGTGACGGAAATATTCTTAATATCTATTTATCTAATAGTATATCGTT
>JAHWFO010029787.1:0-11695 GCA_023313115.1 Rhysida immarginata
ATATATTTTTTCTTTCATTTGCATGGCAGAGAGTAGAAGAAAATACAGTTTGAATGCTTTTGTGAAAGCAGGAATTACCCCTCCTGTGGATGATTCAGTCATGAGAATTGAAGCTAGGAAGAAGAAACTGTAATTAGGCCTAAAAAAGAACCTGAACACAGACACTTCCGGTTTTGAAGAATTTTAAAAAAAAATATTTCTGATATAATATAAGTTTAAATGTAATGAATAAATTTTGTTATACGGTCATTTATTTTGAATACTTCTCATTTCTTCATTTTATGGGAATATATAAAAATAGGGTAACCAGATTTTTTTTCATGCAACCGGGGACGCCACTAGGAGGCAAACCGGAAGTCACATGACATTAAGGGTTGTGATCGGAATTCACGTGACATTGGCTGAGGTCAAAAACTCTCACCAGTGAGAAGAGTTAACGTTTAGTCGGTCAGAAATCCCGGTGAGAAAACTGTGACGTCATTTTAGCACGGTCAGAAACTCCAGTTATTGCTGCTATGCCTAACCATTTAATCAAACCTTCCTCACCGAGAAAAAGACTGTTAGCCCAGTGAGAAATTAGGTCATCATTCTCTCACGGGTGAGGATTTTTGACCACAGCCATTAAGGTTATGACCGGAAGTCACGTGACCGGATGTGGATTATGTAAGTAACTAGCTGAAGTACCCGTGCCGCTCGGAAAAAAAATATAGTTTTTTCATATTTACGCATATAGAAAATAGCTGAAGTACCCAGTATATCCCGGGCTCTTCTGGAAAAAAGTGATACAAAAACGATCGTTCTTAATAAACAAATTAATAAATTCTGGGATTTTATTTATTTTAGGGGACGTTTCTGGTGATATTTTAATTTCCGGGGACGTATCCAGGGACGCCTATTCACTGGGAACAAGGCAGGCGATCCGGGGACTGTCCCAGAAACCGGGGACGTCGTTTCAAACTATATAAAAAGTCTAAAGCCTTTAAAAATCAGACAACCATAATGCACTGCCCGTTTGAACAAATATGGCGGAGCATACCCTGATGCTGAATCGCTATCTTAAGTACATAAATTGTGTAAAATACATGACCGCCTATTATGTACTGGAAATTTTTCCAAAATCACGCAAAAAATTAGGTATGTATAATCCACGAGGGCATCTTATATCCCGAAGATTACTATTACGTTATTTTCTTTTGGGGGGGGGGGGGGACTTGAAAACCTTAATAACTGCGAAATGGCTCGTCACCACTAAACAATTTCTGTAGAAAATTTTTTTTTATCTGAATGAGAGGAGTCTGTACATAATGACTTTTTGACTTTCACTCGCTGGTATGAATGCTGTAGCCATTTCTTTTTTTCTTCTTTAGAAAAAAATTAATATCTCTTTAAAAGACAAACAATTTCCATAAAAATATTCATCAGTGAACAGTTTAAGGAATCTTCTAAGTATGTAATATTTTTATAAATGAAAAAATAAATTAATTTTTTATTCTGTTGTTGAGGGATCATTAAAAACTCCAAAATGGTTCATCAGAACAAAAATATTCATTTACAAAATTATTCATCTCAATGAGAGGAGGCTGTACATGTCAAATTTATTGAATTTTGTACGCTGGTATGAATGCTATAGCCATTTCTTCGTTTTTAGAAAAACATTAATATCTTTAAAAGGCTTAACCAATTGTCATAAAAAAAATCAAGGAACATTTTAACATTCCCTCTAAGTAGGTATTAATTTCATTTGTTCTGCTCTTTTCTGTTAGCTGCACAAAATTGGTCACATACGTGCATACAAATTTGTCTTTTGCATTTAGATATGGAATATTTGTTTTCAAAATTTCATCATATATTCTCGAATCTGAGATTTTAAGCCAGTTTCAGAGAAAGAAAGAAAAAAGTTTGAGTTGGGGAATCGAAAATATAGGCCTCCCACATTCTTAGTGAGTGGTCGTCCAACAAAATATGAGTGTTTAATTCACACTTATCACAATGTCAATACATGAAAACAGTGATTCCGATTGGCAATATCTCCTTTCTCCGAAGCCAACACTGGCTGAGAGCATTGGGGTGTAGGCTTTCCAGTTCTTGAATCCATAAGGTCACAGGTTCGATTCCCGCTGTGGGCATATATGTTTTTGCTTGTCTCCGGAATACGTAAAAGATAATAGCCATGTTAATAGCATAGCTCTGGATTGTATGAGGATATTAGTCGTGTAAAAGGGCGCAAAATGACCTAGTTGTTGATGGGCCCATAAAACCTAATGAACCAACCAACCTTTCTCCGGTGCTTATAGGTGCTTGTCGTGCTTTTAATTCGGTCGCAGCAAAGTTGGAATAGCATGTGGCTTCAAAAAGAGTTTTCTTTTCATAGTGAGCTTAATACGACAGGGTCAACAGCAACATAATCATTTTCAAAAGGAGTGGAGCAGATTCGACTAGTCGCAGTCGGAAGCCACCTATCTCATTCAAGAAAAACTATCCATTTCTTCAAAATTGCTTCACACTGAGGAAATGGAGGAAATGATACGAGGGCGATCAAAAAGTAACGCACAACAATTTATTTTATGGAATACTATTTTGGTCCTGTTGTCCAAAGTTGGCAAATTGATAGTTTGAATCATTCGCTACAGACAGCAATGGCTTGATCAGGTGTTGCCCTAGCGAAAGGGACCAATAAGTACTAAATAAAGATGCTGCATTTGCTAGCATCATCAACTTGTGAAGAACACCAAGGTGTGGTCTGTTTTTTGTGGGCAAACGAAAAAATGCGAGGGAAATCCACAGGGAAATGTTGGAGGTGTATGGTGTGATTGTCTGGACAATAGCAACATCCCATGTCGCAGCTTCTGTTAACCCATTATTGCCCAAAATTAAAATCTGCTCCGATTTTTATAAAACTTAAAATGTAGCGTCAAAACATATATTAGCAAAAGTTATATATTTTGGTAATAAATAACTTTTTTGACATATGACATCATGCGCTGGGCAGATAAGGGTAATTGAATTTATGATGTTTTATTTATGAACTGCAGCTTTTCATTTTTAGAAAGCTTTAGTACAATAAAATAATTTTTATAATTTAAGTACTGTATTATAATAACAGGTTAACTTATAATTTAATATTATAATTTTAACAAAATAGTTCCTATAACTTATAATTTTTACATAAAATTTATTTGTGTGGTATTATAGAAAACGAACATTATAGTGCAGAAACCCACATTGCAGTTGTATAACAATGATCTTCTGCACATTTTCCACGTTTACCCCATCCATGCAGTATATCAATTTTGTCAAAACGGTGACCAACATGGCCCAGTGTATTTCAAACAACATGTTTTGGGGTGTTTGGACACATCCTTCAGTAACTTATAACCTTGTGTGCTGTTCGGAGTGTTACAACAATTCTTCTAGTAAATTCTAGAAGCAATATGTTTCCACATTGCAGTGCAGCAGTCACGTGTTGAAAAGGCACAGTGTAAACTGAATCTGAATACATGTATTGACCAGTACCATTTCTTTGACCTAATTCAGGTGCGATATAAGTCTTTTTCTTAGCTTGTTGAAAACATATCCTTATTGTATATTTGAGCAAAATTGGCTGATGTACTAATATGCCTTTCATGGGCCATCTGTTAGAACAGTTATCTTCCATCAGTATTTCTGATGCAAATATTTTTTTGTAGCCATGGGAAAGGATGATAACACGAAAAAAAGCAATATAACAAATTACTTATAAATTTTTTCAGAAGATAGTGTGATTGCAACACCATTTTTGTGAAGCATGCCTTATTGTTTTCCTCACAACTGATGTAAATAGTTTCAAAAAATATTTGTGTCAGCACTTCAGCATCTTCGGAAAAGCCAGTATTATATATTTTTTGTAAGCCATTTTGTCTGAAAATCAAGATTACCCACATAAATGAGATGTGTAATTTTCTAATTTGTGTCATTACTTTGGAATAATACATGAAAAACAGAAATAATATACATAAAAAAATTAATTAGGCAGTTTTACAGAAAGTTTGTTATATCAGGCAAGTGTGCAAGCATAACTGCTCAGCATATTATACATCATACGTCCACTTCAAAGTAAGATTTATATACTTAGCTTGTACAAATTCTTGTATTCACGGATGTCTGTATCTAAATGAGACCTTATAATGAAATAATTTTAATAGATCAAATAAGAATGTACAAGTAAATCTTTGTAATGTACCCCTAAATGTCACACTATCACTATATTCCATTTCACAAAAGCCTGGTTAATATTTGAAACAAAGCAGTAACCAAAATCCCAACTGAAATGACATCTGGCTTGGATCTATTATAGTAGTGACATCTACCGAACAGATTATAGATGCTAAAAGTTGAATATATTTTTTGGTTTTAATTCTAGAGGCGATAATTGCACAGTGGACAACCATATGATATATCGTACAGTTGGCATTGATGGGTTAATGAGAAATTTGGCTGGCAGGTGCTCAACGTCCACCCTACATTCCAGATCTTGCACCATCTCATTCTCACCTCTTTGGACCAATGAAGAAATTCCCAGGAGGCCAACGCCTTGGTTTGGATGAAGAGGTAAAATCAGCCGATGGCAGGTGGCTGTATTGTGACGTCTTGTTCCCTTTTTGTCAAAAGGGGACGCACTGAAATAAACAATCCTTTGAAAGGAGCAAAACAAGACGTTTCCCAGGTTCTGAAGGTGTAACAACAAGAGTTAATGAAGACTGCTTCCCATTATTCAAACAATAAACTTTATTGATAAAAAGGTGCTAACTTTAAGGAATAGATAAATATATAAACAAAGAAAAAGGAAAGGTAGCTGATGGAAGATAAGGAAACGTTTACTTACAAACTTAAGGCCGTGATGCAGGACCCTATTTGCGATCGCAAGCAAGCAAAAAGAGGCGGAGCTTCACATTTGCGACTCGCATGCAATGCAAGAAGCAAATTCCTCGCAACTAAGAGTGACGTTATCCTGGTAACGTTGCGGGAACCCAAGAGCTAGCGCAATCTACCTAGATCAATATGGCGGCTCTTTACTATAGCCTATCTTAAGGCCGGTTTCCATTTAGAGTCGGTTTGGCGTTAGTTAGGCGTCTGCGTCTTTTTTTGGAATTTTTAAAAAACGCTCGTTTTACAATTAGCGTCTGTTAAGCGTCTGCGTCTGTTCGGTGTCGGTCCGACGTCTTTTCAAGTTCTGGCATGGCTAGATTTTTAGGCGTCTTTTTGATCTAGCCAATCAGGTGCAGTCTACTTTGCTATGGATTCTGGGTAGTTGTCTTTGGCGATTCAGATGGAGAATCATGGCTGCCGTAGCTGCTGTTTGCCGACACGGGTTCTCGTGAATTTTTTAATAAACAGCTTATAAAAATTTCGTGGATCATTTATTTATTAAGTAAAAATGATATAGTAATAAATTCAAAGCGTGAACGTGATCGGAGTGGTTGATATTGTCTTTTTCCATCACCTTGAGAGAGCGACAATTGTTTGCAGTGACTGGACCAATCAGATTAGACCAAATTCAGGATAATGGTTGAAAGACGCTAAATGGAAAACGGCCGCGCTCGCGTGCTAATCAGGGCGTTTCTCACAGGCGACGATTGCAAAAAAGGACGCCAGAGCAAAAAGGACGCCGCACATGTCGAGACGCGGAGCCGATGCTAAATGGAAACCAGCCTTTACGCGAAAAAAAAGGATGTTTAACAATATCTTTAGAATTATGAGTACAATAATGACTATAAAGCACCGGTAGCAATTAATAGATTAGAGAAATAATTTAGGACGGGGCAAGAGAATTTATTATTTCCTTTCATTTGTAATAACGAGCTGTCGCGATGACATAATTTTACTTCAGCGACAACTATTTTTTAAATAAGATAAATAAATCCTTCGTGTATTTTAAATATGTTTACAAATTGGTGTCCCGTCTTTAGGTCCAAAAAACGACTCAAGGGGAACAGATTGGGGGAAAATGAATATTGATTATTTGGTTTTAATGTCCCCTAATTCAGAATCAAAAACTTTCGCGTCCCTGGGGATGAAGGGATAAAATTTGAAAATTTTAATTTTTTAGGGGTAGGGGTTAGACCCCCATGTGTTATTTAGAAAGTTGTAGAGCATCATGTATAATGTGGGTTTAGCAAAAAACCCGGTGAAAAAATCTCATTCCCTGCCCCCTTTTTCGAGCGGGTAAAGTTAAAGGTATGGCTAACCGATGTGGACAAAAACCATACTTATTAGAAAACCGTAGGGCCTACATTTGGAAAATTAATTACAATGAATGAGTCGTTACCCTAAGCTAATATACTCAACCGGGCTTTTCCCCCCCAGGAAAAACATGAAATTTGAAAACTGTACATGGGAAATGGGAAATGTTTTTCTGTTTTTGTCTACATTAGCTAGTCATACCTTTCACTTTACCCACTCGATAAAGGATAGGGGATGAGATTTTTTCACCGGGTTTTTTGCTAAACCTGTATTTTACATGATGCTCTACAACTTTCTAAATAACACATGGGGTCAAACCCCTACCCCTATAAAATTAAAATTTTCAAAATTTACCCCTTCACCCCCAGGGACGCGAAATGTTTTTATTCTGAATTAGGGAACATTAAAACCAAATAATCAATATCCATTTTCCCCCGATCTGTTCCCCTTGAGTCGTTATTTGGACCTAAAGACGGGACACCAATTATGAAACACCCTGTATAAAGAAGGATGTTTGTTTGTTTGTTTGTTTGTTTGTTTTTTATACAAATCTACAGTTTTATTCCGATCTTGATAAAATTTCGCATACATGACCTTCAAAGCATGAGGAAGGTCACTGTCAACCTTAGATTTCGAAAAAATAATCATTATTGATAAAAAATCGATATTCATGGTTATGGCAGGGCATATTAATGAGAAATATCTCATGTCCAATAAGCAAGACAAAGTTTTTGCAACAATAAGTATCAGCAATGGTATCAACACGCAATTCACTAACACTCTGCACGGACGAACAATATATATCTCACGACCAACAGTGCAATATAGAATTCAATGCATAGAATTCCTGTTATTCAGGCTTTTCTTAGAAAAGAGAATTCTTAGTACTTAACAATTTCTTGAAAATCTTTCAAAATCATGGGGATCATGAGTTAGCAGACTGGAGATCATGAGTTAGCAGACTATTGAGAAAGAGTGAAAGACAATAGAGGAAGCACTCCTTTAGCTCCGTGCTGTATTGAGCAAATGGTAAGCAAGTAAATAGAAGAATCTGCGACCGCCAGACTACACAAAGTGATGAATGGCCAATTTTGCTTCAAGACATCGACAGAAGAAAGGAAATTGCAACAACATCAAGTGTACATCTAAAGTAAAATTACATGAGTAAAAAATTATTTAGACTAGAAGGCATCCTTGGAGAGGTCCATCCATTGTGAGCCTTTAAAAAATTTTTTTTTCGGTAAATCAAGTCCCGGTATATCACCTAGAATAGATTCTTTCAGTGAAGAGGTAAATTCCTGTCTTTCGGATTTTTCTTAGAATGGATAGTCCCTTCGCTCTATATTGTAGTGATTGAGTTATTATTTAACCAATTTGGAGGTTTAATTTAGCTTTTTGAGGTTGTTCTGTTTACCTACAAGTGTAATTATCCCGGGCAACGCCGGGTCCTCTGTTAGTATATATAAATCTATATATATTAAGAAGGATGTTTGTTTGTGGGTTTGTTTGTTCGTTTTTTATACAAATCTACAGTCTTATTCCGATCTTGATGAAATTTCGCATACATGACCTCGAGGAAGGTCACTGTCTACCTCAGATTTCGTAAAAATAATAATTATTGATAAAAAATCGATATTCATGGTTATGGCAAGACATATTAATGAAAAATATCTCATTGTGACGTTCGTCTATTTCAAGTGATTGAAACTTGTTGTATTGGAAAAACCACGTGGCCAGGAGGCCACGCATCTTGTAATCGCCAGCTCGGTAACTTATCGGGAACTGATTGACTTTTGAACATCGCCGACAGATGGAGCCACCGTCAAGCGTGTCATCAGCCAATCAGCAACCAGAACCATCGCGAGAGCGAGCCTACTCTCGCAAACGATATAAAAGGGGCACTTTCGGATTCGCAGCACACAGACTGGATTCAGTTTCCCTCAAAGCAGCAGATAGCAGATAGCTTCCGGATTTCCACGACGAGATGTCGCCACCGAGGGGACTGTGTGAACTGCGAACCGTAAGTAACCGATTCTCTTTATTTCCCCTTTGACCAAGCGGTATTGTCTTGAATCATTACTGATGCTAATTTGCTGTCACGAACAAATTCTCTGAACTTACTAATGGTGCTGATCTAATTGTTGTCCATTACAATTATTAAGTTGTTTATCCTATAAAGCTCTAGGATCATTTATCCTGTTTATTCATCTCATTCTTTCACTTTGTCAACCTGTAAATAAATTGCCATTCATTTAAGTATACCTGCCTGGAATTCTTAATTTTATAATCTTAAAAATAAAAAATTTTCTTTTATCCAATAACAAATCAGTTATTAGAATATCACAATGGCGCCCGAACTAAATAAAGAGGCAGAAGATGATACAAATACGCAAATGGCGATTAAAAGCGATAGCATTATCGGATTTACAAACTTGATTCCCACATTCTCCGGGGAAGAGGCATCAATTAACGTACAGGTGTTTTTGGATTCGGTGGAAACAGCTGCCACCTTAGCGGGATGGAAGGACAAGATAACATTAGGGGTACTCTGCACAAAAATTAAAGGGAAAGCGGCCATGACTTTTAATGATCACGCCCTGTTTAAAATAAGTAATTATAATGAACTGAAGCATCGTATGAATGATCTATTTCCAGTCAAGGAAAACTTTCAGTTTGCAGAGCTTAGATTTTTCCAAGCAAAGCAAACTGAACGGGAAACGGTTCGCGATTATGCGAACCGACTGCAAATACTATTTGCAACAATGGCTAAGAAAAATAAAATGTTTGAAAATAGCAAGGAGGCAATTCTAATGTCCCATTTTAAGGAAACTATCATCCCGTCCGCACAGATGCTATTAGCATGTAAGCAACCAGGGTCATTTCGCGAAGCCATCGAAATTGCCACTCAAGCAGAACAGATGGGCGTGGAAAAGCAAATAAATAAAGTTGAATTCATAAAAACTTCAATCAACTCAGAAGTCACGCCTATTGTACAACAAATGCAAGAACAAAAAAAATGATGGAAGAAAAATTTGCTGAACTCCATCAAATGATTGAAAAACAGAAACAGGACATTCAGATGCTTCAGCGATCCAATAATGACAACAAACAGCGTGGTAGGCCTAAAAAGAATATTCAGTGTTGGAAATGCAACAGGCATGGGCACACGCAGAGAACCTGTCCTTTAAACTAATAAGGACTGGATGTAATTTGGACGTCATCCAGCCCTTTCGAGTTCAGTCAAATATCGTCCATGCTAACAGAGAGAATGACCTGTTCATTATAAAAGTCATGATAGGTGATCAGAAAATACCGATGATTATAGACACGGGATCACAGATAAGCATTCTGCATGCAGACACTGCAAAAAAATTAACCAGGTGGGTCTCTTATGTACCAGAAAATATAACGTTAGCAGATATAAATGATAGAACTCATATTAATGAAGCAGTTCTAGCCGATATAGCAATAGGTGACCAAGATTTTTATGGAAAAAAATTCATAGTGCATCACCTCCCAGATCGCATGTATCAAGGCATATTGGGGAGCGATATAATCGGCAGCGCAAAATTTGAATTTCGTGATAGTATCAGCAAGGAAATTGTCGTAGCAAATAACATACTGACAAATCAGATCGAACGGGGGGAACTTGACGATGTCTATCTACATGTACTTGACAAACTGCTCTCTAAATATGACAATAATTTTGCTAAGGAAATAGAGGCACTTACTGGCATTAAAGAGGTATTAGTTGAATTTACTATAGATCAAAGAAAACCGATTTTTGTCCGTCAATACCCAATACCCAAAATTCACATGGCAGCTCTCAAGGAAAAAATTGAACAATATAAGAATGCTGGTATAATTGAACCCAGTAAATCCAATTGGAACTCCCCGATACATGTCATTAAAAAAACGAATGGCGACATCAGGGTCACGTTAGACCTCCGCAAGGTTAATGATGTGACAACTGCATTAGACTTCCCCATGCCAAAGATTCATGAATTATTGCATGACTTAAACGAACATACCTGGTTCAGTGTCATTGACCTGAACTCAGGCTATTATCAGCTTCCTATTTCACCAGAATTGCGCCACTGCTTTGCATTTCAAACACCATAGGGCAAATTTCAGCTTACTCGTATGCCCCAGGGTGCAAAAAATTCGGCCCACACGTTCCAGTCCTTTATGACTGACATCCTGTATGATCGTCTTGCGCAAGGCATATATGTCTTTCAGGATGATGTATTAGTTTACTCTAAAACATGTGAGGAACATTTGGAACTCTTAGAATGGCTATTTCAAAAATTCAAAGAAAACAACATCATTATGAAACCCTCAAAATGTAAGATAATGATGCCTCAGGTAACCTATCTTGGGCACATTATATCTAAGGAAGGTCTGAAACCCGATCCAGAAAATGTGAAAACTATTTTGAATTTACAACCCCCTACCAATGTCAAGCAAGTATGATCCTTTAATGGCGCGGTAAATTTCTACCGGCCTTTTATTGCAAACTTGTCGGGAATCCTATCTCCCATAACAGACTTAACTAAAAAGGACAGTAAATTTGCTTGGTCCTCAGAATGCCACATGGCATTTGAAAATATAAAAAAAATCCTAAGCCAGCCACCGGTCCTGGTATCACCTAACCACGAGAAGGATTTTTTCCTACATACAGATGCTTCCGATGAAGCTGTAGGGGCAGTTCTGCAACAAGAAGCGGAAGGGGGCATGAAGCCTATAGCTTTCTTTAGTTTCAAACTTCAAGGAGCCCAAAGAAATTATAGCACAGTGGAGAAAGAACTATTGGCTATAGTCCTTGCACTACGCCAATTGGACCAAATGCTTATGAGATAAATTTATAGAGGTTCTGGGATTTCGTTTTTATTAACAAGAACTGACTGACGACGTGGAGTAAATTCATGGAACAGTTTTATTCTGAAGGGATAAAGAAAATGTGCTCTGCGCACTGCACTAGCTGATCTCCAACCAAGGCCTTTGGCGCGGTGCGGTCAAAGACTGGCACGGTGCGGCCGAGATGGTACTCAATGGAACATGGTTGTGCGCATGCGTTTCTTTTGGGTGCAACTAAAACCTGATAGCACGCAGGCCAGCCTTCACCACCGTGAAGATTTATAACGAAATCTCAGTGTTTTCTTTCAATGAAATGCTTTAATGAAATCTCAATGTGAATATAGAAACCATTCGTTGTTGTTATTATTATTATTATTATTATTATTAGCTTTATTATTAATAAAACTATAAACTCCTATGGCGACACCCTTGATAAGATATACGCCTCTAAATATATAGTGGTGAAACGTGCGCCGTCAGTGATTCATCTTGAAGATAAATTTCATCCGCCTTTAGCGATCGTCTGTGATTTTGAGCGCCTGCAGTTTACCCCACATTGCTGCTCTTCTCGGCGCGATTTTAAGAAGGCCAATTTTTTGAACTTATTTAAAGATCTCTC
>JAHWFO010029790.1:0-11558 GCA_023313115.1 Rhysida immarginata
TAGGATCTCCTTTCCATTTGTGCATCTCACATCATTCATCCTTGTGTTCCTTGTGTTTATCTTATTTGACGGTGTTATTCATTCATCTGCATATTACAATTAAATACCCTTTGTATCTTTATTTCATATTCAAATATTTTATGATTTATATTATTCATGTTGTATATTTTTCAGCATTTTTTCAACTATTTCATATTCATTGATATTTTTAATATTCATTATTTCATATTAAGACTTCGTGGGAGAATGTTTGTGCATTTTTGTTTTATTTTAAAACTTGATATATTCATCTCCCTTCAAAACTTTCTCCCACTGAAATGTGACGCTCCCCTGTCTCCAACACCTCCACTGAGTTTCAGAAGGGACAGAGCGAAGGGGAAGCGGGCAGTGCGCTTCTGGACATGTGGGAGAGAGAACGCTCAAAACAGAGTGCTCTCCACAACCACCCATGTATATCCACAAATATTTAAATTAAAGTTGTTTTGTTTTCAATCCGGTATCATTGATTCAATTCAATACACAACACACCAGCTCTCAGAGCATCGAAAGTGTACACAACATAGGGCTATTCTTAAATAAAGCCTAATCAAATATCGTTGAAATTCAGAAAGATATCGCCGACAGAATGAGTTGAATTTTAGTTGCTCTCAAAAATAAACAAAACGATAAGGGGATTTCTCCAAATTTTTATTTTTGGACCGGACACAAATATCAAGTTCTTCTCTCACAGTATCGGTCCGATTAGACCATACCGGCCCCTGTAGGACTCTAGTGTATAACAATTAACCCCTTTTTAAATAAATAAACAAATAAATAAATAATTAAAAGAAGCTTCAAAATCATATGCTACAGCTACCGCATAATAACGCATTTATATCATTATTTTTTACAGGGTGATTCGAAACATTGTATTTTTTTTCAATTTCTTGCTGGTCCCCTATTTGTTTTCGGGACTAAACCTTCGCGGAAATATATCAGGAGTACCATGCTCTTTCTCCCATGTAGTTTCGGGATTTATAAAGAGTTTTTCTAGATATTCGACAAAACGTCTATACAGGATTACAGGGAAAGTCGACCTAGATACGTATTTAAGGACGTTATTATTTAGGTCGTTGCCGATAGATTTGACCCTATAACCTACTATCCAAAAGTTAACCGTTTTCTAGATATGTGACTTTTACATTAAAAGAAAAAAATATCATTTTTTGCTCTAACTTCAATTCTTTTTTAAATTTCCAGACTCTAGGGTCCAATCTTTTGCCGTTTTTACGTAGGGGGTATGCCAGTTTATAAAAATAAATAATAAAACTTGAAACAACTTGCATGTAGATGTTTTCAATAAGTGTTCCCAACTTTGAAGCACGGTAATTAAAAAAAGTTCTATGGAAGTTATCCTGAAAATTATTTTAATAACTTCTACGTCTTTTTAACTATCCGAAAAGGTATAATACTCTCAGTTAAGTAGGCAAATCAAACAAAAAATGACAGAGAAAGCGGTCCCAGACCGCAAAGACTAAGTGTTTATTTAAAAGAATAACAGAGTGACCTTAATAAAATAAAAAACCATGATTATTTAATGAACTGGCTTACCCCCTACCTAAAAACAGCAAAAAATTGGACCCTAAAGTCTGGAAATTAAAAAAAGATTGAAATTAGAGCAAAAATGATATATTTTTCTTTAAAGTTAAAAGTCACGTATCTAGATAATGGTTAACTTTTGGATAGTAGGTTATGGGGTCAAATCTATCGGCAACGACCTAAATAATAACGTCCTTAAATATCTAGGTCGACTTTCCCTGTAACCCTGTCCGGATACTTTTGGCAGGACAGTGTATTAAGATTTCTATTTAGGCAGTATTGCGAAGGTGAATGAGAAGCAAAATAATAACCAAAATAAATTAATTTTGCCATCCTCAAAAATGATCTTACTACAAAGAAAATGAGAAATGTAAAGATTTCAACGTCGCTGTTTTTGATCGATGGGAATTTTGTGAATCATAATCACAGCGACAATGCTAAGGTTGAAATTTTGTTGAGTGTTTTATCGCGATCGTTGTTATCAGTCAATTTTTTTCGATTTGTTATCATTCACTTTAAAAATTGTCAAAAATTACTTTCCTTTTATTCAGACAAATCTACAGTCATCGGTCAATTCATTAGGAACCCTCCTCACCGTCCTGCCATTTGGTAGTCTTCTCTGTTTGCATGATCAGATGTACATCTCAAACGGAATATAATGAGATCAATGGATATTTTAGACATATTCATATTACTCCAACTACGTTAAAATATCTAACACTATTAGGTTTAGGCTTGATACGTGGTATGATAGTAGGGGCTGAAGAATATGTGTTAGCCTCAAGGAAACAGCGGCCCTAAAAAGATTCAGAATGCAGAGCCTTCGAACCATTGCAGGCTGAGACAATCGTAGGCGCCCTAATCGGATTCCTCTGCTATGGACTAGTTCAATGTTAATCACTTATTATCTTAATCCATGAAATATATTGGCAAATAAAACTGAACGAAACGTGAAGAACAATGTAGATTTAAAGTTAATTAAATTATTTATTGATTTAATTAACATCGAAATGTTATAGGAGGTTGGATATTATGTATTTGTAGTTGCGTCACCAGAGCGTGCAACGGTTATGGATTGGTATTAGCAACATCCAGTTGTTTACATCATGCAGAGCACGAAAGAAACACGCGAAAGTTTGATCGTACTTAAATTCTACAAATATTCGACTTATTTAGAAGTCGTTGTCGAAATAGAACAAATGTATGTACATATTCTAAAAATATTTTTAATGTTCTAAACGTATTTTGTATATTTTTAAGTGTGAAAAATGAATAATATGAAAATAAAGATGGGCTGAGAGTCCTTGGTGCCAAAGTGGGTGGAAGAAAAGCAGAATTTAATTTTAACATATTAAAGAAATCAGTGTGTTTCAGAGTATTAAATATTCTTATAGTCCATAATATAAATATGCCATGGACCCCATCTTGAAATGAAATCCCTCTTTCCTATTACACTTCTGTGCTGAATCAACCTGAATACGGTTGGTTAGTTTGTTTGGTATTAACGTCCTTTTCAACTGCTATGGTCATTTCAGGACGGCGTTATAGGGGCCACAAATTTTGCCTTGCAAGGGTTCTTTAACGTGCAGCCGGCAAACGACTACACGGGACCAACGGCTTTACTTCCCTTCCGAAGGAAGTGCGTGATCTCAGGATTTTCCCCCTGAAAAAATCCTCGTCGTCCTCGGGCATCAGAGGCTATCACGCAACTCCTGAGCCACCGAGGCCGATACCTGAATACGAGATAAATATTTAAGAATATATACAAGTAACAAAAATTGATCGCTGCATAGGGAAACAATTTTTACCACTTACAAATGTGATATTGGAAAACTTTTACCTCATAATTTTTAATAACATCAGCAGTAAAATTACTATCACTACTGCTATTATTAGTACAACTACTAAGAAAAAAAAAGAGTGTAACTTCATGGCAGTTGATACATGTTGAGCTGTTGGTAAAAAAAAATAAGGCAATCCTCTGCTGCCAGTGGCAAGCAGTTGCTGTGAAAAGTGCTCAGCTGTTAAATCTTCAAACAGACAGGCTCTCCTGGTGGTCTTCAGTTCCAGTTTTGACCAAAACCATCCCCTCTGATCGGACCATGGAAGGCGCACACGGCCCTTGTGACACGGCAGTGGCTGGAGGAACATGCTACCGACTTCACGACAATGATTTGGCCTCCACGTTCCCCAGATTGCAATAAACCTATTTTTCGATTGTTCCAACAAACGAAAAAATACCGATTGTTAAAATCCAAGATGGAGACAATGAAAGATGAATTGTTGGCCGGACCCCGATGATCATGTGAATACTTAATATTACATTTCATGCTAATGTGTTGTTTTAATAGCTTTTTAATTATAATTATTTAAATTTAATAATCTTAATAATGTTAACTCTAAATGTAATATTAAATTATTAAAAATAAATTAAATATTGAAACGGTAAAACTATATTATCAGAGCTACAATTGTTATAAGTTTTAATGAGTGTCTTGTCCCGATTTAAAATCCTATGTGCCTCTTTGGGAGATTTGCTTCAAGGATTTAGTATTTTTCGATCTAATTAAAAATAAATTTGCAGTTACTGAATTTTTAGGTATTATTTATGTAATTTAATAACAGTACAACAAATACAAACTGTATAATAATTAAAGGTTTGGTCATATTTTAAAACTTTTTAATTTTATTTTAGCTATATTTCATTAATTTAATCCTTCAAATTTTGTAATTAATTTTATAAGTGTTTAATTAATAAAATGTTAATTTTTTAAATTAACATCTTATAAATCTATATATAAATACGGCAACACATTTTATATTATGCACTTTTACCTGTGTTAACGTGGACGAATATGCATGAAACTTATATGGTTGGAAAGTTCCTGTGCTCTAGATGTGCACAATATGTTTTGATTGCGTGTTTGTTCACGCTAACACAGGTAAAAAGCGTTTCAAAAAAGGTAACATTAAGGAACAGGCTGTGCACCATATTTTCAACGCATGTAGCATTGCCTTTTTTATTGTTTTTTTTTTAAATAATAAATATCAAATTAACTTAAATCATTGTTGATGTACATTTTAAAGAATATTAATTGTTGTGTTGTTGATGTTCATTTGAAAGCATTAGAAAACCGTATAACAAATACTCTGCAGCTTTTGAAAGTCAACGAACTGATTTCATAACCTGAAGGTCCCCAAGTATAATATAGTACCTTTAATGTACCTATACATTATTCCATAGAAGCAACTGCTTAAAAATTGTTATTAAACAACTATTCAAAATATTTCTATAATTAGTAGGTAAGCATTTTATGCATTTTTTTGTCGTTTTCTAAGCTATTTTAAGTTTTTTTCATACGCTTTGAAAGTAATTTTTTAGTTAAAAATAAAATAAATACCAATTTTAAAGTTTTTGATTTTTATTTATGTTTTAAAAATTTTGTTAACACTCTTTCTTTAGTAACAAAAAAGTTATCGATTTTTGGTCCGAAACAGACCGTAATTTTCCGCAGTGGGATGGGGGGAGATACGCAGAGATAGGGAGGGACAATTTAGCTTAAATATAAATATTATGTTTAGATAATAATACGATGTAATGCAAAGCATTTTGGATATTTATTGTGTTATCTATTTTACATTCTTCAAAGTTTATTAATAAGCAAGATTGAGGCTAGAACAATTACACATACGTTTTTTCCCCTCAGAAATATGATCAAATTTAGATCATTGGGAGATCCTAGTTAACATAAATTTATGATTGACACAAATTAATAAAACACTAAATTTAAAGAAAACACTATTATTTATCCTGAGACTTGACCGTGTAATCTTCAGGAGAAAAATGAAGACGGCAATAATTTCATGTGATTTGAAATTTTCTTTCCAGATTTGATTTTTTGAATCCACTGCTTATTTATAATTCCATTTTTTGTAAAGGAATAAAATTTCAATCCTTTATTCTTCTTAGAAATTGCCGAGGATTGTGGAACACAACAATTGTACGGCATTTTCGCGTTAACTTAACCTTACCGGATGTTGCCAATATCAAAACCGTTCCTTGCACACTCTGACGGCGCAATAAAAACTAAAAAATCCAGCTTCCTACTGCTGATAAAACATTTATTGATGTTTTTTTAACTTTTTTTTCGAGATATTAGGAGAAGTATTATTATCTCTTATATCTCAAATGTATTGTACAAGGTCAGACCGGAAAGTTCGGTGAATCACCTCTTTGTGTGATAATGGTAAATGTCCGACTCGCGGCGAACTGCGCAAGGCGTTCTTCTGTATCTCAGCTATTACATGTACATGTATATGCAAACGTGCCTTCACCATTATTAAAAGGCGTACGTTCATGCGGCAGTGTTTAGAGTGCAGTGCGTTTATCACTGATAATAGAGCTTACTTACTTACTTACTTTTCAAACCCGCTTATCCGTTAGGGTCGCGGGGGCAGCAGCCCTATGGAGGATCTCCAGCGATCGCGATCTTCCGCCATCAGGCGCATGTCCTCCCTGGTAATATCCAAGCGACTCGAACCCAGATTCTCCATGTAGTCTAGCCACCTGGTTCTAGGCCGACCCCTTGGTCTCTTACCCACCGGCTTGGAAAATAACAACTGCCTAGGAAGACTAGTTTGCGGCATCCGTATCACGTGGCCATACCAGCGCAACTGAGATCTCTCAATGCGGAGAAGTAGCGGCTCAACACCTAAAGATTCCCTTACTGTGCTGCTGTACACTCTATCTAGTAGGGTAACACAGAGAGTCAATAATAGAGCAGAGAGTCAATATGAAATTCTGTTTTAAAATGGGTGAAACGGCAAAGAAAAACGCAGTTTGTTGAACCTGGATCCTGGTGTCTTCTACATGATAACGTGAGGCCGCACATCGCTACAAGGGTGAAGCAATTCCTTGTGCGAAAACACATTCCAGAAATGTATTACCCTCCGTATTTTCCAGACGTGTCCTCGCCGGACTTCTTACCGTTTCCTCGTTTGAAATCAACAATGAAAGGATATAGATTTTTCGACGTTCCGGATATTCAAACGGACGTGACGTGGAACTTCAAGCAGTACCGAAAGAAGATTTTTCACACGCCATGCAACCCTTATACGAACGATGTCAAAAACTGTATTGTGGCCATGAGGGATTACTTTGAATGACAGTAAAGTATCATCTCTGAAACACCCGTCCCTGTTTGTTTTTCCGAGTCATTCACCGAACTTTACGGTCTCGCCTTGTATATGTTCAATCAGCTTCTAAGAAATTGTAACAATAATAAAATCTTGTAAACATTTCAAGGAGGAGCGTTAGCTGTGAAGCAGAAATACATTTATTAGGAGCTCTAGCAAAAAGCTACGTATAAGAATGCACGCTTGGTCTCTACTTTTATCCGGCCGGCCGGCCGTCCGCCGTTTGCACGGTTCCCTGAAAACGGATTAACCTTTTCAAATTCTGTTTTCAGAAATACTACCATCAAGGTCTTTGCTCGGTTGTATCAACTTTTCAGGCTTATTCGTGGAACCCATCAAGTTGAATTCACGTGCTAAACACGTGACCGTGTAGAATACCAAGATAATGGCATGTAATATAAAAATCGATTCGTCATGATAAATTCGTTGGATAAATCTACAAACCAACCGTGCATTCTCATAAGTAGATTTTTGCTAAAACCACTAAGAATTATGTGTACCCCATAGTGTCAAGGATTTTTATGAAAGAACAGAGCGGGAAGAGGTGATGAATAATTAAAGTAAATTTAATCAAATATAATGATTATGATACACAAGGGAGGCTGCTTGCCGAACATATAATGTCAATAAATGAAGGTAGATTTTGTGACTATCAGTCCAAGTTGATTGCAGTAGACGTTGGGGGACAAGCGGTTCGATTCCTCGAAGTTCCCTGTACATCCGAGACGAGAAAGGTGACGACTTGGAAGTAACGGTGAGGAAGGTCGATGCAACCACGATGCTGTCAACTTGGGCAGGAACTGGGTCACGTTGGGTACCGCAAACTCAGACAGCGGCAACCACTCAGGGTAAGTCGACCGTGGAGGAGTGACTGTGTGAAATAGAACAATAGATTAAATATATGGCAAGACAGGTAAGAATTTCTATCAAGCGAAATCACAACACTATAGCCTACGTATCTTAAGTGGATACCGTAATTACCAGAGAAAGCTGCTCCTAAGTCCAAGCGCGGATAATCGCGTGGGCGCCCAACGCTAATGCCGGCTAAATTAGGATTGGGGAGAATAGCTTCCAATGTATCAATGTACGTATTTAAGCTCCACAGGAGAAAATCGTGTTCGGTTTGGGGGCGTAGTGTAACGTCTGGGTCGTGGCTCAACGGAGTAGGCATGGCGTGCGTCGGGGAGCGCATATCCTCATCGCTGACGGCTATGTGGTCCGATGGGTCTACAAGGGCCTCTCCTTTATCGCCCAAATAGTCAGACGTCTCAGGGGCGGATGATGATCGTGTCGTTTGGGTGTAGGGCTTGAGATAGGTGGACGTCGAACATCTAGCTTCAGACTTGGCTCGGAAGCGCTGTCCTCCTGCAACCTCGGGACACCCAGACGGCCATCATCCGATTTGGCGGGCGGGCGAGGCGACCTTCTCCTGGGATGGAATACCTCTTCGTGCGGCGTACGAAATCGGTTACTCCGGCATCTGGGGCGGACTGACGGCTGAAGCCTTCTCGTTCTCTCGCTCTTGAAGGACGATGCTGGTTTACGTACAGTCGGGTGCATAAAGGTTTTGACCTAAGTCAAATTTGTTCGGCTTTCTTACAATAATACCTCATCCAGTGAGGTTACTTTTTCCAGGTATCTAGTCGAGCACGCTTACTATGGAACGATTCCATTAAGTTTTTGCTTAGCATCGGGGGAAGGCAAGTTTTACGTCACGTGCTCAACTATGTTGACAAAAAGATTAATTTGGCTGTTCTGTTTTTGTTTTATTAATAATAAACTAATCTATTTGGTTAAAAGTGTAACATAAATGGTGCACAGTATCGATATAATTATATGCGTGATCAAGAGATAAGCTGATGCAGCGCTCGTTATGGTGTGATGCGGAAGTGATTTACAGGTGTAAGTGGAAGCTATTTTCTTTTGACTGCTTGTAAATGTTACAAATCTCATTTTTTGTATATTTTGTGTAAATAAAATAATCAACGACAATTATGCCAAAACCATCCGAAATTTTTTAAAATTTATTATATAACTAGATGGATCCCGTCAAAATTTGACGGAGAACAACCCATCTTATTATTAATGCCCATCTCTTTAATTAAAAAATAATAAAATAAAAAATTGTCAGAGATTAAATATCTCATTATGAACAAAGAATAAGAAATAAGTTAATACATAAAATGAAAATAGCTTTAAACTAAATTTCTCTGAAAGTATTGAACTGAGACAAAGTGTCAGCGGATAAAGCGATCAGTTTTTAAAGCTCTTTCTAAAGATATAACATTCCCAGCTAGCACTCATATGTTATATTTCCGTTGGAAACTGGTATTTAGGTTGGTAAACCGTAAGAGCTGAGAATGGGGGTGGCCGTGGCCTGGTTGTCTCGTCGGTTGGCTTGCCAATCGATGGAGTTCAGCAACTTCAGGCGCGGCCAGCTGCTGGTTGGGTGACGGCCTGGGCTTGAGGGCCACTGCTGGCGGGACAGCTATTTGGGGCGCGGTTGTTGGGGGACTTTGGTCTGACCCATTTGCCGATTGACCATAGCTGGTGTTCCAGCAGTTGGTGACAGCCTCCGGTTCGTTTATCCCCAGCAGCTCTTCCATCATGAAACCCCCCGTGCTTCGGAGGGCACGTTAAGCCGTCGGTCCCGACTGCTACTGTCATCTCGTAGCAGTCGTTATTAATGGGATGGCGCAAAACTCCCTCGTAGGAGTAGGTGCCGCAGATTATCGCTTGCGATAATCTACCCTCTGTACCAGATAAGATAAGAGCTGAGAATGGAAATGTTCAGATCTTTTTATTAAAGTGTTCAGTTAGATAACGGTTAGATGTTAAGTAATTCCTACGTTTGGTACTCGTTGGGAAATCGTAATATAATTTCACTCATGGCTCGTATAAAATGGCGATCCATTATTGGATGTTCACTAATTGACGTATGTGCGCAGTAAAAATGCGCAGAAGAGCAATGCAGCATCTAATTCAGAGACCGTTAAAGTAGGCGCCTCTGATCTAATTTGACTGAAAGCGCGCCTTTATTTCTGGTTGACAATTGACTATTGAAGATTGACATCTACGCTCGCTTCCTGCTTTTTTTGTTTCTCCAAGAAAAAAAGTAAGTTATAACTTACTATCATATATGTTTCAATATGTTACATATGTTACATATATGTTTCAATATAATTATTTGTATGTTGATGTAACTTTTTAACACTTATTTTGTGGGATTCTATTTTCACATCATATTAACAATATTTATTTCTCTTTAAGAAATTGCTGTTTTCTTATTCCTACGGAATAATCATATAAGGTATGCAGTCTTTTTTGATCTGAAATCCATATTACCTTGTGTTTGCTTGAGTACAAATAGAAATAACAATTTTACTTGTATTTTAACAAGTAGGATAAACTGTACATACGTATAAGACTAGTATTACTTGTCCAGATTCATTAATAATGATCGTATTATTAGAAAACGACGTTTATTTATTTAATAATAATGGAAGTTGTTCGTTTAATATGAGATTATTTTTTTATAGCTTATTTAATTCATCGTCACCATAGTTCCACTATTTCATCGTCACTATAGTTCCATTATTTCTTTGTTTTAATGTACCTAAACGTCATTTAATTCATTTAATTATATGCACATCTGAGCATAAATGTAAACTTAAAACTTTCTGTTTTATTTTTTATTTGTATATATCTTGTTGAAGCAGGGAAATTAGCTTTTTCTACAAAGTTTTAAATTCTGAGCATTAAGTGATAGTTTTTTTCATTGTGGATACTGGCTAAAAGTATTTTTTTAATCAAATAAGTAGAATTATTTTTTTTTTCCTTTTCATAAACTTTGTACGACGTAAATTTTATATGTTTTAATTCGAGATAAAAATTTATAACCCATTTACTCTTCATAAATATTTTCTTTTTCAAAATACTCAGTTTTGAAATTACTGCAACATTTAAATTACGAATTTATTAAAAAATTCCAGGGCACAATTGAACCATTTAATGATTGAATTATATTAAAATGATTCCATTTATTTATGTTTTAAATTTTCTTTTTCGTAAATTACATTTTATTCATAAGTCATTTCACAAAAATTAAAACCATGACGTCATGTTGCTATCGGGATCGTTTCTTGATGACGTCATTTGAGATTGTTCTCTTCTCAGAATATGAGGAAGTTAGATAAGGGCACATCTATACTTTATCAAATAAAGAGATTAAATTCCTATTATGTGATTTTCTGGCTATTGTCATGCAGGTGTGACCCATTTAACAATAAATTAGGTAGATATTCGAAAAAAAAAAAAGTTAAAATATTCCACATTCAGTTATATAAAAAATCGTTAAAAAAAAAACAAATAGAGATATTAAAAAATTTTTTTTGCCTTATTTAGAAAAGATTCCTCCCTAAATTTTGGCTATTTTCAAATACGAAATTATTACATTTGTAATTTTTTTAAAAAAGGATTAAAACCAAGTTATTATACATTTTAATGTATTGTTTAAAAAAACCATTACCTTTAATCGATCAAAAAAATTACTAATCAAAAGCAATTATATTCAAGATCACAAATTTAAAATTTTAAAGCAGTATATCAGTTATTGAATTTTTTAAAAAAATTTTTCTATCCCCCTGTAAGAAGAATCATTTTCTCAGGAAAATAGCTGGCTGGGAAAAGGTTAATATGAGATTATTTTTTATAGCTTATTTAATTCATCGTCACCACTATATAGTTCCATTATTTCTTTGTTTTAATGTACCTAAACGTCATTT
>JAHWFO010029790.1:11658-25870 GCA_023313115.1 Rhysida immarginata
TATATGATTTCTTTTTTGTGTATGTGAAATATTTTCTTAAATATTTGTTGTTGTTTTTTTTTTTAAGAATTTGGTGAAAATTTTTAGTTAAAAAATATGATAAACTTTGTATGACGTAAATTTTATGTGTTTTAATTCGAGATAAAAATGTATTACCCATTTACTCTTCATAAATACTTTCTTTTTCAAAATACTCAGTTTTGGGGTATTTACCCATCCCACATCACTACTTTTGGGACACTATGAATTTTGGCCATTCTGAATTATTATTATTATTATTATTATTTTGCATGCTTTTGTAATTTTAGTGTATAGTTTCAAATTATTATATATATGTATTTTTTTTTCTACAGATGCTGCTAAAATAAATTTTGGCGAAAAAGTCACGCTAATTGTTATAGAAGCCTTTCTGAAGGATTTTCTGCGATTCGCCCCAGATAAATGTGGAGGCCGCAGGCAAAGGAATAATATTGTTTGAAATAAAATTGTTTATTTCAAACCTTTCTTGTATTTAATCATTTGTACTTGCAATTATTCAATTTCATAATTTTGCAGGGGATTCAGATAAGGACAATAGATAATGACAATATAAAGTTAAATACTAAGAATAGGCTTTATAATAATTTAGCTGGAGGAATTAATGTCTTTATAGTGAATGGAGATATATTGGTTATATTGGTTAGTGAACATGGTTACATTGGGAAAATGATGTGAAAACATTATATTAATGTTGGGATCACGTTAGGAAATCATTGGGAATATATTCTATAGAATTCTATAAAATATATTAATCTTGGGGTTATGTTAGAAAGTTGATGGAAATACGTTATATTAATGTCAGGGCTATGTTAGAAAATTGTTGGAAATACGTTATATTAATGTTGGGATTATGTTAGAAAATTTTTGGAAATACGTTATATTAATGTTGGGATTATATTAGGAAATTGTTGGAAATACGTTATATTAATGTTGGGATTATGTTAGAAAATTGTTGGAAATACGTTATATTAATGTTGGGATTATGTTAGAAAATTGTTGGAAACACCTTATATTAATGTTGGGATTATGTTAAAAATAACCCATATCTAACGGTTAACCAACCATCAGACAGCGTACCATTTCTGCGTTAGTCTAACGTATGGACCTAACGTTGGAATTACGTATTGGAATTTACATTGGAATTACGTAAGTATGCTAGCTGGGTTTAACACAATGTTTTCAGAGTTTTTCATTAGTCACAAAAAAACGTCATAAATTGATCAAGGCAGGATTTTCTTTCTGCATATCTTCAGTTTATTTAATTCAAAACAATGATTACAACTATCCCTGGCTTCTGATGGATTGTCGTAACTTTCTTTGTTGGCTTCAGATGCCGATGCGCAGAAGTGCCAATTTTGCTCTTATAAAAAATGCTTTGCGATTTAATATATAGGATTATATAAATGAATAGTAGAGAATATTAGATGATTTGAACAAAAGAGGATTTTTGTAAAAGTAACAGTGGTATGAATTAGAGTATATTTTATTAAAAACTAAAATATAGAATAAAGCATTCCATGACAATTAACATGAAAAGTTTTTTAAACCCTCAAATAAAGAGACCAAATTGCACACTTGGATGAAAAAAATTTAATCTGTGTATGGTGTTCTTTACATACACCGTTTAAAACTTATACGAAGTCAAAAACGCGATAATGAATATAAAAAAATGTCTATCCATATCGGATTCGAATTCTGCCATTCGAGGCAGTATGCAGAGATTTTACGATACTGTTGTCAGCCGCTATCGCTTATTATTGTCAGGAGAGAGCCCGTGACGAGCACATCCCAGGCATATACCTTCTACCCTATTTTCATTAAGAAGGGAGAGGTCCATTCTAATCTGCCATGACTCTCAGTACAAGTACCTGATTTTGCAACAGATCAACATCCGCTAAGCTCAGCCCCTACGGAGCAGGTAAAAACCTTTTTGCACCCGACTGTACAACTGGACCTTCTTTCACCCTCGGCTCGGCTGGGGAACTATCCTTCACGGGGCACTTATGGCTACGAATAGATCTACAATTAATGGACTCAGAAATTCTATGTTTCTTACATCTGCCAGACCACAGTCTATGTTCCCCGTCCTTCGTCCAGATCCGTGTCCATGGGTTGGTCCTGTCGATCTTCCGTCCGCTGTTGGAGCTGAGGCTGATGGTGTTGCCTCAGCGAACGCCTAATCAAGAGGTCTTATAATCTAGGCGTCCAGGCCACATGCTGTAAGTGGCAAGCAGCCCATACGGGGCTGCGCAACTTATCCAAACGCCTCAAAAACGAGGCCCGTTCACCGCTGACGAGGTATCAGAGAGCCATCGGAAAAGTAAAAAGGAATGTCTGGTCTCCTCCGATGACCTCACATGAATGTAAACGAACCTAGCCGTGACCATTCGAGGAGGAGAAATGATCAGAGCTGGGTGGCCACTTTCCTCCATACGATCGAGCATGATAGAGGATGGCCCTGCGATCGACTCCAACGGGCCAGCCAGAGTTCTTTATTTATGAAGGTGATCGCAACGGCTAGGTCCGGTTTCAATACCTCGCCAGTGGAATCGTTTAAGAGGAAGCGCACAGACTGATAAGAGAATTGTACCAGCCCATAATGCTGCCTCAAACGATCCCAGATCGACTTAGCAAACGGGCACTCGTAAAAGATATGACTAATGGTCTCGGCTACGCCGCACATGGAGCATCCAGCAGACCTGACCACCTTCCACTGAAACAGGCGTTGAAGAGAGTAGAACCCGTGATTCAGCAGCCGCCATTGGTAATTAAACAATGTTTTCTCAAAGGCAAAGGATTTTAAAAGCTTCATGACTGCTGCCCACGGGCGATCGGGAAAAAGTCGAACGATGTCTGTCGATTCACCAGGGTCAGTCTGCTGAAAGAACCATGCAAGCCGAAGCATTCCCCATTGCTGAGGATCCATACGGTAAAACTAATACAAAGTCCAGGTTGAAGGCTTTGTAAATGTCTGGTTGGTGTTGATACATCACTACAGGCAACAAGGGAGATAAAGGAAGCCCATTCACCTTGAAGAAAACCCTTAGATGTAAGAAAAAGAAGTTCACCCATAAAAGGGGAGGGCTAAGGAATACCCGAATCAAGGCAGCCAGCCTGGCCGCAATAAGGTACCGTTTAATATCGGGTAAACCCAACCCCCCTCTCTCCAAGGGAATAAAGAGGAACGCTGCCCTCAATGGACGACGTTGCTGAGCAGTCGTCCCCCAAACATAGTTCACCATTGCCCCACGGAGTCTGTTGAGTAGGTTATACGAACGTAAGGTGAATAGGCACTTGGATGTCAGAACTGAAAGCACATGAGCCTTAATGTATCTCACCTTGACAAACATTGATGTTGAAAACCGGAAGTTTTGGTCAAGGCGAGAAATGCACTTTTCAATCACTTGTTGCCAGTATTTAAGATCCATATTCGGCTTGAAGGAGAACACGTTGCCCAGCACTGTAATTCGGTCACACCATGATATTGAGAAATTATTAAGACAATCTCTGGTCCAATTCCCAATGGCAATTCCTTTAGACTTGACGAGGTTGATGGTGCTCCCCGTCGAAGTACTAAAGCGATTAAATGTTTCTTTGTAGATGCTCAAGGAATATGCGTCTGACGCAAAAAGCACCACGTCATCCGCATAGGCTAACGACTTGATGCTTATCGATGCAGCTAGAAGATTGTATCCTCGAACATCTTGGTGGCGATTTAGATATTGTAATAATGGCTCCAAGTAAAAGATGTATAACAAGGGGGAGAGGGGACACCCTTGCCTAACACCTTTAAGCAGGCTGAAGGTGGTAGATATGGAACCATTATTCGCCACGCATGATGTGGCCGAAATATACAGTGCGGAAATAATCGTGGCAAAAGTCCGAAGACGAAGGTGTCGAAAAATGTCAAAAAGGAACTCATGGTTCACTTTCTCGAAGGCCTTTTCTTGATCAAGGCTTAATATAGCAAGGGTTTGATGACGAGCACATGCCTCTTCCATCACACACCGCATCATAACTAGATTGTCGGACATCCAGCGTGATGGAATTGAGCAGGACTGTCCGGGGTTAATAAACTCTTCTGCATACATTTTCAGCCTGTGTTGCAATACTCCAGTGAAGACCTTATAACCCGTGTTGAGAAGGGTTATTGGCCTCCACTGGGTAACAAGTTCTGGATTCGGCACTTTTGGGAGGAGAATGATTTTCCTCTATGGTGAAATCTGGTGTGATGGAAGACGGGTCATTGATGATCGAATTAAACTCTTGTATCAAGAAAGGCCCAAGAACATTCCATGTCGCATTGTAAAATGAGTATGGAATGCCATCCATACCCGGGCTGGACTGATGGTGGCCGTCCGCTGACAGGAACTTCTTGACTTCGTATTCGGAAAAGGGATGAGAGATAGACAGGTCAGCATCCTCAGAAAAAAGTCTTAGCGCCTCAATCCACTGCTTCGTTTCGTCTGACGGAATGATTGGGTTATCGAAAAAGGATGAAAAATGGACGTGAAAAGCTGACAAGATGTTGTAGTTAGAATTCACTTCCCCATTTTCCACCACCAATCGATGAAATCGTTTTTTGTTGGCACGACGTCTCTCCTCGGCGAACGCTGCTGCTGATAAATTCCTGACGTCAGTCGCCCAGGAAAGTTTGGCTCTGAGCGCTGCTCCGGCCGCCTTCCGGATCATTAGAGCGTTGATCTCGCTCTTCACCTGACGAATCTCCATCTCGAACTCCTCCTTCGGGGTGGATACTTGAAGGAGCCGAAGGATCTCTTATAGCATGAGGAGATGACGACGTCGACGACGAGCAGCATCTAACCCAATCTTCCGGAAAAAAGGTTTGATCTTGATTTTTAGTTCTAACCATGAAGCAAGCGTAGGAGGCACATTATGAAGATGTTTTTCGATGAACTGAACAAACATTTTCTTGTATTCCTCCTCGTCGAGCAGAGAAACATTCAGAAACCAATTGCGATGGACTGCAGAGCCTGTCGGAAACCAATGATGCAGGAAACGGAGGATTCCATGACCACATGATGGCACTGTGGTCGGAGAATGAACACGGAATAACCTCCATTTTTCCAGGCGAGCCAGCAAATGCATTGTCAACGAGAAAAAGGTCTAATCTTGATGAAATAGCTGGCCCTTGATGGAAAGTAGACCCAAGCTGACTACTTTGTGGATGGTGTGTCCATAAGTCGAACAATGCATTTTGCTGGCACAAACGATACACGTGACCAGACGAAAAGATGTTGTTGTCGTCTGGATGGCAGTTCAGATCACCAGCAATCACTACAGGCAACGATGAACACAAAAAGTTATTTAAGTCACTGAAAAACGTTGGTTTCACTGCTGTTTTACACGGCGCATATACATTAAGCAATCGGAAATTGACACCAGATATTGAAATATCCAAAGAGATTACCCTGCACTCGCAGTCATACACACAGTTCGACACCAGAATGCAGGGGTTGAAGATGATGGAGGCAACCCCTTTCCCATTTGGTGACGAAGAGTTGATAACGAATTGTCCGTTGGTGTATTGACTGCGAAGGCCCGGAAGGTCGTAGCACTGTTGTGAAGTGGCGAGTTTACTTCTTGAAGTAACAAGATGTCCGGCCTGTACAGGGCAATGAACGATGACAACACCGATTGCTTAAAAGAGGAACCAAGAGAACGCACGTTCAGGGAGATGACCTTCATTGAGGATGTTTATTGGCGCACCTGCTGACATGTATCCGGTTGAGACTTCGGCTTCCCAGATGATACGGGAGGCTCCGTCGTTCTTCTCATCGGAGATCGCAGACGATCTGATGAGGAAGAAGGGTAGCGCTGGTGGCTCGCGCGGCTGTCTCTCTCGGAGGAAGAATTGGCTCTTCTCTCGTCCCTGCTGCCACGATGCCGTCTGGATTTTTTCTTGCGGGGACTTCTCGTCCTCACAAGATGATCCTGCTGTTTCTGCGCTGATGGAAGCGAGGTCCCAGCAGAAGATGTCATCCTGGAAGGTGACGACGTATTACAAGTCCGCGCAGGCTGTGATGTTGTTGACTGCGCTGGTGGAGGAAGAGGTGGAAACTCCTCCACTGAGAAGGCGGATTCTGCTTATTGAAGCATCTACGTCGTCAACTCCAGAAGCTTCGTCCTCACCCATTGACACATCCAGAGATGACTGAGGAAGAGGTGTAATCTCTGGGAGCTTGGAAGGAGGTAACGATGTCTGCTCCTTCCTGGGCTCCGAAGATGTTGCTAGAGACGAAGATGGTCGAGGTGGTGGGGCCATCATCTCCTTCTGCACCTCTGGAAGAGTCGAAAGAGCCGGTGCAGCTTGGCTCTTCCGCGATGGGGATGACGGCGACGAAGCTCTGGTTGTCACTGGAGACTTGGCCGGTGATGACATCATGGCTTGCTGCTGGGACGACATTCCTTTAGGCGAAGCTGGAACATCTGCTGGCGCTGCAAACACACTCTCCGGGCACTGATGAAATATGCTTACGATGCGGTTACATGCATCGCAATTCTTGAGGAGAGGGCAGTCTTTCCTGACATGAGACGTTTTCTTGCAGTACCAGCAGCACTGCCTTTGACCCTTGTATTATACGCGGACTTTGTTGCCGTGCATTACAAGGTTCTCTGGAATGTTCCTCTGAGGGTTCATGTCGACTATAATGTCACCAGTCTTCTGCAAGGGAGAATCCGGATGAGTTGGGTAGGCTACTTTCTTCACCTGCCCGCAGTCGGACATGTAACGCCTCAGGTAATATTCTTCCATCAGCGGCGAGGCGCCCCGGATAAAGTTGGGCAGATATCCGGGCTCAGCATAAACCAGGCGGACGGTGGTTTGTCCAACCTTGACGAAATCCGCAGACACGACGCGGTCTGCTATATTTCGCTGTCGACAGAGCATCCTCCACTCATTGGGAGAAAGTCTCTGAACGACAGAAACAGCAGGATCACCAGATGGTAACACGGGTGGGATGCCCGTCTTCAAATATAGTTCTTTCATAAACATGCCGACGGCTATTGGTTCGTCGGCAACCATAAACCTCATGTTCTCCATGGCTTAAAAGTAGAAAAGTTTGGGGGGAGGGTCACTCGAAGTCACAGTCACTCACGCACGCGTTGGTTGGTTGATTGCGGCGTGAATAAATTTTAAAGTCCAAGAATTAAAGTCAGTCACACATTCACTATTCAAGATAGGTCATGGTCTTCGCTGTTGTAGCTAAGGCTGGTGTTGTTGCCTCAGCAGATGCCTCATCATAAGATCTTTCTAACAGGCATCTGGCGCCCATGCGAAAGGTTCGTGCAGCCCTAGTAAATGGGCTGCTACGCTTTTATAAACGCCTCAAAGTGAGGTCCATTCGTTATTCCGGCGAACCATCACAACTCGGTCGGGAAGGTGAAGAGATAAGAACGGTCCCCTCTGACGACCGAGCACAAACGCCTAGAAGATGTAAACTTGCGTTTAAAAACCAACGTACCTAGCCGTACCCATTCGAGCTGTAGGAAGGACCTCAGATGGAAAGCTGCCTTCCTCCAGACTGAGGAAGGTGATGAAGATGACATATGCCCCAAGGATCTTTCCACACGGGCACACCAACTTCTCTATTCAAGAACATAATAGGCACGGCTACATCTAATTTATATGGTTCGCCGGAAGGACCGTCAAGCAAAAAACGCACAGAATGATACGTAAAGTTCCTTAATCTATAATATTGCTTGAAACGGTCCAAGATGGGCTTAACGAATGAACACTCATAAAAAACGTGTTTAACGGATTCTTCAACCCCGCAGAATAAACACCCAGCAGACCTCACCACTCTCAATAGGTGTAAACGTTGAAGAGTGATGAATCCGTGGTGCAGCAATCTCCATTGAAAGCTAAACACAGTTCGTTCGAAGGCAACCATTTTGATTGCCTTCAAAATGCCCGACCACGGATAATCTGAGGCAGACGAACGATGTCGGTGGTCACACTCAGACAAGTCTGCTGGAAGAACCATGACAGTTTCAAGTGACCCCCTCTTGGGGGTCTATTTGACGCAATCCAGGAATAAAAGTCACACCGTCTAATTGAAAATTTTTTAAAAAGTCCGGTTGTGTATGAGTTATAACCACTGGCAGCGAAGCAGGAAACGGCAGCCTATTCACCTTAAAAAAGAAAGGAAAATGCAAAAGCACAAAGTTTGCCCAAATGGGAGAAGAGAAGAAACACCCGAATCATAGCAGCTATCCTAGCTGCAATTAAATATGATCGTAGATCGGGTAGTCCGAGTCCCTCCCTCTCAAATGGGGTAAAAAGATAAGCTGAACGAAGCGGGTGACACCGGATGTTATTTCCCCACACGCAATTCACAATTGCTCTGCGCACTTTTTCCTGAAGCCGTTGGGATGGCAAGGTGAATAGGCACTTAGCGCTCAGTAGAGACAACACATGAGATTTTATAAACCTCACCTTGACGAGCATCGAGGTAGGAAAACGAAAATTCTTGCCAAGGCGGGTAACACATTTATCAGTCACTTGCTGCCAGTGGCTAGAGTCTCTATTCGGTAAGAAAGAGAAGACGTTGCCTAACACTGTCACTTGGCCACACCACGTTATTGGGAAGGTCTTCAGATCGTCAGCCGACCAATTCCCAATAGCAATGCCCTTGGACTTCACGAGGTTGATGGAGCTCCCCGTCGAAGCACTAAAGCATTTAAAGGTGACATTTAAGATGTTCAAGGAATAAGCATCAGATGCGAAGAGAACCACATCGTCGGCTTAAGCTAGCGTCCGGATGTTGATTGATGCCACAGGTAACTCATATCCTCGAACATCTTTGTGGCGATTTAAATACTGAAGTAATGGCTCCAAATAGAAAATGTATAAAAGAGGGGACAAAGGACACCCTTGCCTAACCCCTTTGGATAGTTCGAAGAAAGACGACCTAGAGCCAAAGCATACAGTGTGGAGATTATCGTAGCAAATTTCTGAAGATGAAGCTGGTGAAACATTTGGAAAAGGAATTCGTGATTCACTTTGCCGAAGGCCTTTTCTTGGTCGAGACTTAACACTGCAAGAGTTTGATGACGAGCTTGCGCTTCTTCCATGACACACCGGATAGTGATAAGATTGTCCGACACCCTGCTTGATGGTATCGAGCAGGATTGTCCTGGGTCAAAGAATTCGTTGGCATACAGTTTCAACCGTTGTTGGAAGACCCCAGTGAAGACCTTGTAATCTGTATCAAGGAGAGTTGTCGGCCTGCACTGGGATACCAGTTCAGGGTTTTGCACTTTGGGGAGTAGTATAATTCTCCCCTTAACGAAATCCGCTGTGATGGAAGAAGGATCACGGATGATTGAGTTAAATACTCGCACCAGAAAAGGCCCAAGAAGTTCCCAGGTTACGATGTAAAAGGAGTAAGGGATGCCGTCCAAGCCCGGACTGGACCCATGACGACCATCCTTTGCCAGAAAATTCTTTACTTCATCTTCAGTGAAGGGGCGGGTGATAAACAGGTCAGTTTCCTCAGAGAAAGGTCTTAGTGCCTCTATCCATTGCTTCGTAACGTCAGATGGAACGATTGGATTGGCGAAAAAGGATGCGAAGTGGAAACGGAAGGCTGACAAGATGTGGGAATCAGTCTCCAATACCCTACCTTCTACCTTCAAACGATGACAACGTTTCTTATTAGCTCGTCGTCTCTCCTCAGAAAAAGCTGCTGATGACATATGCCTGAAGTCAGCAGCCCAGGTAAGTTTGGCTCTGAGTGCTGCGCCTGCCGCTTTACGGATTATTAGAGCATTGATCTCGCTCTTCACCTGATTGATGTCATCAACAAACTCTTCCCTCGGGGAGGAACAACGTAGAAGACGCAAGATCTCTTGTAGCATGACCAGGTGACGATGGCCGCGTCTAGCAGCATCCAACCCAATTTTCCGAGAAACGCTTAATTTTAGTCTTAAATTCAGTCCACGAAGCTAACGTTGGAGGCAAATTACGGAGGTGTTTTTCCACAAACTGAACGAACATACCCTTGTATTCTTCTTCGTCGAGTAGAGAAACGTTCAGGAACCAGTTCCGTTGAGAAGTAATACCTGCAGCTGATGCTGGAAATGGAGGATTCCATGACCACTTGATGGCACTGTGGTCAAAGAACGAACATGGAATGACCTCCATTGTTCC
The DNA here is from genome assembly GCA_023313115.1 of Rhysida immarginata. Classification (NCBI taxonomy): domain Eukaryota; kingdom Metazoa; phylum Arthropoda; class Chilopoda; order Scolopendromorpha; family Scolopendridae; genus Rhysida; species Rhysida immarginata. Next base: position 21,872 of record JAHWFO010029790.1, read on the forward strand.
GGGTGCCCCAGCAAATGCATTGTCTACGAGGAATAAGTCTAGTCTTGATGACACGTTGGGCCCTCGATGGAATGTAGACCCACGCTGATTATTACTCGAAGTCTTTGTCCATAAATCGAACAATGCATTTTGCTGACACAGTTGAAACACGTATCCAGACGAAAAGATGTTGTGCTCGTCTGGATGGCAATTGAAGTCACCAGCAATCACAACAGGTAACGATGTACACAAAAAACTGTCCATGTCGTTAAAGAAAGTTCGTTTCTCTACTAAGTCACATGGTGCATACACATTAAGCAATCGGAATTCAACGCCGGATGATGAAATGTCCGTCGAAATCACCCTGTACTCGCAGTCAAACACACAATTCACCACCTCCAAGGAGGGGTTAAAAACGATGGTAACAACCCCCTTCCTGTGTAGCGATGAAGAATTGATAAAAAATTGTCCGTCTGGGTATTGACTGCGAAGGCCAGAAATATTGTAAAAACATTGTGAAGGATCTAATTTCACTTCTTGTAGGAGAAGAATATCTAATTTAGTAAACCATTTAGGAATGGTTTACTAAATGGAGGTTTAATGTTACAGCGAAGCAAACCTCGCTGTAACAAAAATAAACCTTGTTGTCAACAGAGGGCGCCACCGGAGAAGAAGGAGAAGGAGAAGGCGGGATGCTCAAGTAAGAAAGATAGAGGAGCGCCGTTGGAAAGGAGGAGAGCGGAAGGCGACGGGGCACGTGGTCTGGCGAGGAAAAAGACGAGGAGTTGGCGAACGAGAGGAGACCGGTGTAGAGGTTGGAATGGAGTAGGCTTACAGAGAAGAGCTGCATATCGTGATAACCGAAGTAATGGGGCTTCGAGAGCGTCGAACGCCGAGAAGGCCAAGGCAGCAAGGAATGTTGATGCATTCGTTCACGGCGAAAGGAAGCCGTTAAAGGAGTACGCCCGACCATGCCGACATAGCCTAAAAGAGAAGATGCTAAATGAACGGCAGGAGATTCCGCATCAGCCGGCAGTGGGACTTCCTTTGAATTGCTTGACGAGACTGGAGCTGAAATTTTGGAAGGAACAGTGTGCCATATCCGGAGATTCACGAATTCTCGTGTTACGGCATGAGCGTTGGACAGGGGCCTTCCCACGAGGACTAAACGCCTTCATGGAAGATGGGGTCGGCTACCTACGCATTAGCAACTAATGAAGCTTAGAAGAAATTCGTGAGTACTGTATTGTTTAATATTTTGCAGCGGTAGTGCTAAGCCACGCACGTTAAATTGTTCCGTACGAACGGAAACGTTTATTTGTCAATATTAGCCGCCATGTTGTAGTTTTCAAGGCTGTATTTAATTAACTCTTGTTTAAGGGGCGTTACGGGAGCTGTTAAGCCTTACCCTGCTTCTTAAAGTGGAATTAAATGTAAGAGTGAGACCTAATGCTTTATTACGAATTTGTGTTGTGCGTTTTATGTGTATAAACAAAAGAAGAGTTAAAGTCGTTCCGACTTCCGTACAGAGATTAGTGCTACAAAATAATATTTCGCCAAAATTATCCTAGTTTGTGCTCGGAAACGAGTGTAGAGTGGCTTAATCTAATTATACCTGTCTATAAGATTAACTAAGTGCAATAGTTTAGTTGTAACGCATTTCAGTTATTGCTGGTTGTTTTATATTTTATGAACTGCTGAACTCTTAATACTGATTACGGACTTTGAGTGTATTTGTGATATTATGCAGTTTGCTTTATAAAACGTACTTATGTCGGTGTTATCGTAAAAATTATCAAGGGCATATTTAAAATCCGAAACAGAATATCTTTTAGTTAAGCATGAACTGTGGACTTTAAGAAGTAATCCTTACTAATTCAAGCGCAGGAATTTGATTTGATTCCGTTAGTGTTAATTAGCATAATTTATGCAAATGAGTTGTTGTTATGTCAATTTATCGCCTAAGCATATTATTCAAAGTAATGTAACTATATTATGAGCTATGATTTATCTTTGCTTATGTTGATTTAAAAGTAAAACCCACTTTGAGATTAAGTGATATTTATGTGAATCTTTTTACGTTAAGATTTTATTTTGATAATTCAGACAAGTTTGTCCGAAAACTCATTTATTTTGTATTTGTTCATCTTTTGCTATTACTTATTATTTTGCTGGTTTTTATTAAAATATTCAATTGTGGTTGGTTCACTGACTAAACTGTAGGTCTGTTTGTGTTACTCTGCATACATTAGTTATTTTCCACTGCGGTCGTAATTGGAACGTGACATTTAACCTGAACGTCGATAAATGCAAGGTTATGTTCATTAATAAATAGCATAGAAAAACTTCCAAAGCCCCTCCTATTTTCTGGCAAACAGCTCGAATGGGTAAAAGCTACAAATACCTCGGAGTGCTGAGTGATGCCGACCTAGATTGGGGCGACGATGTTTCCTATGCTAATAATAAGGTTAAGAAGGCAAAATTTAGTCTTGTTGCTCTTCTGGGGCGTAACAGCACCCTTCGAGTGAATTGCAAACTTATTTGTGAAAATTTTTATCTACTATATTTTAAAATAATTTTGAAGAAATTTATGGAACATGGTTTGAATTTTGTGTATTTTGTATTTTGACTGCGAAGGCCAGAAAAGTTGACAAGACCGATTGCTTGAAAGAAGAACCAAGGGAACGTACGTTCAGGGATATGACCTGTGTCCGATGGAGACTTCAGCCTTTCAGGTGTTCTGACAGGCTCTGTAGTCTTCCTCCTCGGAGATCGAGCTCGACTCGAGGACGAAGAATGGCTGCGCCGACGGTCTGCGCAACTGTCTCGTTCGGTAGAAGAGGAAGCATTACACCCATCCCTTCTGCTACGGTGTCTTCTCGATTTCTTGCGAGGACTCTTCCTCGTCTTAGGGTGATCCTGCTGGCTTTGCTGATGACTTCGGCGTCCCAGCTGATGATGACAACCTGGTTGGAGAAGATGAACAAGCTATCCGCAGTGGCTGCGACATCGATGCTTGCGATGGCGGAGGAAGGGCTGGAAATTCTTCCGCTGCAAACACCGATCCGGAACCCAGTGAAACATTGACATCTTCTTCTGCAGAGCTTTCCTCTCCCATCATCGAAATATCGCTCGATGGCTGAGGAAGGGTAGGAACGACCTCTGGAACCTTTGGAAGCGGTGGAGGAGGTGGCATTTCCTTCTCTGGTTCTGCAGGGAGAGACGGCAACGATGGAGACGCTTGCAGCCTTCGAGGTGGAGGAGAAGGCGGCGAAGTTCTGCGTGGCACAGGTGACTTGCCAGATGCTGTCATTATCGATGTTTCCTGGGATAGCCTATCCCTAGGCGGTGACGGTGGAACTGCTGGTGCTGCATCAGTCCTCTCCGGGCAACGATGAAATTTGCCTACGATGTGCTGACATGTGTCGCATTTCTTGAGGAGAGGACAGTCCTTCCTGACGTGGGATGGTTTCTTGCAGTACCAGCAGCACTGCCTTTGCCCCTTGTAAGATATGGAAACACGTTCCCCATACATCACAAGGTGTTGCGAGGATCATGCTGACTACGATATCGCCGGTTTCCTGCAGGGGAGAATCCGGATGTTGTGGATATGAGACCTTCCGAACCTCCCCGTAGTCGGACATGTAATCCTTCGTATATTTTTCTGACATCAGCGGCGAAGCACCCCGGATAAGAATGGGAAGATATCCGGGTTCCGCATAAACCAGGTGGATGGTGGTTGGTCCAACGTTGACGAATTCGGCAGACACGATCCTGTCTGCCACATTACTTTGTCGACAAAACATCCTCATCTCAATCGGGGATAAACGTTGGACAATCTTGACAGCAGGATCACCTGAAGGAAGAACAGGAGGTATAGGCGTTTTAGCGTACAGCTCCTTCATAAACGCCCCATGGCGAAGGGGCCATCAGAAATAATCATCACCATGTTCTCCATGATGATGTGATTTAAAAGTTTGTAAAGTTCGGGGAGGGGGGGTTAAGCCTCCCCCGGAGGTC
>JAHWFO010029790.1:27952-44731 GCA_023313115.1 Rhysida immarginata
GGTGGAAGAGGCTGACCTAACTTCGATGGAGGCTGGTCCGTCTTCGATGACGAAAGTGGCTCAGCACACCTTCGAAGCGGTGAGCGCGTCCGATGAGAGGAACTATGGCGGCTACTCATACTGCCGTCCCTCTCCGACGATGATCATGCCTTCTTGTCCCTTCTGCTGCGATGTCGGTTCTTCTTTTTACGGGGACACTTGCTCTCCGTACGCCCTTCCGGCTGCGTCGATGTAGAGATGATCGCCGTTGGAGCCGAAGATGACACAGGAAATGCTGAAGGAAGACGGTTGACTCCCACTGGCTGCGACGCTGGTAGACACGGAGGAGGGAGAGCTGGAAATTCCTCCTCCAAAGGCGTCGAAACATCACCCAATGGGGCTTCGATGTCTTCCTCTGCAGAGATCATTTCTTCATCCATCACGACGTCGATTGATGGCAGAAGCAGGGACGTATCCTCAGCAACCTCTGAAGACGGAGGGAGTGATGATGGCGGCACTAATCCCTGCTCGTCTTCAGTTGGTAGTGGAGGCAAAGATGGCTCAGGTGAAGCGGCCCGCAACGCACGTGGAGAAGATGCGGGCTGGGTCGGTCGTTGTGGCTCTGCATCCTGATCTAAAGTTGTCATCTTCGGTGACGGACGAGGCGTGGACGTAACTGCTGCTGCAGTGCTGTCCATCTTCTCCGGGCAACGATGGTATCTGCCCACCAAGCGTGAACATTTTACACACTTTTTCAGGAGAGGGCAATCTCTCCTGACATGAGAAGATTTCTTGCAGTACCAACAGCACTGCCTTATCCCCTTATAATACAGGAAGACACGTTCTCCATGTAAAATAAGTGAATCTGGAATGTTCTTGTCCAGCCTCATATCGAAATATATGTCGCCGTTCTGGAGTCGGGGAGTATCTGCGTGCTCGGGACGATAAATACCGAGCACTTCCCCAAACTCCGACATATAATTTCGAATATAAGCGGTGGACAATAACGGCGAAATTCCCCTGACGTGGACTGTGAGGTGGCCAGGGTACGCGTGATAAAAGTTGACGGTGGTGTTGCCAACTTTCACGCACTCCACATCGACGATGCGATCCGCAATACAACTTGATTTGCAGAGCATTCTCAACTCCGTAGAGGAGAGTCTCTGCAACACCAAGATGGAAGGGTCCCCAGATTTGGCGTACAGCGCCTTCATAAAACTGGCGACGGAAAATGGCCCGTCCGCCATTAACATGGCCATTCTGTCCATGGTCAGACAGAGAGAAAAAATAAGTCAGAAAAAAAGTTCGAGGGGGGTGAAACCACCCCCGGGATCGCCGGGGGGAGGGTCACAAAAGTCACAATATTACTCACGCACGCGTTGGATGGTTGGTTGCAGCGTGAATAATTTTTAAGTTCAATAAACAAAGTCACTCACTCACACAATCCCTACAGGTCTTATTCAAGATAGGTCATGGTCTTCCGCTGTTGGAGCTGAGGCAGATGGTATTGCCTCAGCGAACGCCTAATCATGAGGTCTTAAAATCTAGGCGCACATGCAGTAAGTGGCGGGCAGCCCATTCTGGGCTGCGCGACTTATTCAAACGCCTCAAAAACGAGGCCCGTTCACAACTGACGAGGTATCAAAAAGCAATCGGAAAGGTGAAATGAAAGGTCTGTTCTCCTCCGATGACCTCACATAAACACTAAGATGTTGCAAAGCGTTTTTTAAACATAAACGGACCTAGCCGTGGCCATTCGAGAAGGAGAAAAGATCGAAGTTGATCGGCCACTTTCCTCCATACGGTCGAGTGTGATGGAGGACGATCGACTTCACCGGGCCAGCCAAAGTTCTTTGTTGATGAAGGCGATCGCAATAGCTAGATCCGCTTTAAGTACCTCGCCAGTGGAATCGTTTAAGAGGAAGCGCAAGGACTGATATGATAAATGTACCCAGCCCGTAATGCTGCCTCAAACGATTCCAGATCGATTTCGCGAACGGGCACTCGTAAAAAATATGGCTGACAGTCTCATCTACAACGCAATAAAAACATCCAGCAGATCCGACCACCCTCCACTGGTGCAGACGTTGGAGGGAGTACAATCCGTGATGCAACAGTCGCCACTGATAATTAAATAAAGTTCTTTCGAAAGCAAAGGATTTTGCTAGATTTAGGACTGCTGCCCACGGATGATCAGGGTAGAGTCGTAAGATGTCAGTGGTCTCCCCAGGGTCGGACTGCAGAAAAAGCCATGCAAGGCGAAGATGCCCCCAATCTAGTGGATCAATGCGACGTAGCATGGGAAGAAAAGTCACAATATCGGTCATAAATGTCACATATAGTTTTGGTTGTCGGAAATTCATTATCACTGGCAACAAGGTTGGTAATGGAAGCCTATTCACCTTAAAAAAGAACCGTATATGAGGAAACACAAAGTTTGCCCATATGAGAGGCGGGAGGAGGGGTTTCTATAAGCACCGCAATTCCTGTTCTAACAACAATCCTAAACCTTCTCCAGCCATGGCCACACCTACGTTAGTTCTTCCTTATCATCCAACCCTCAATAGTATTAAAAATATCCTAAGGAAAGTGTACTATACAGTATATACAGTACATTAATTCACTTTATTTCCTCTTGATTTCCCGTCCACTTTTACGTTGCCAAAAGCTAACCAGGGGATGGGGGGGGGGGTAAATTAAACTCCGAATACCCTAACCATGGCAGCCAATCTAGCTGCAATAAGATAAAGCTTGATGTCCGGTAAACCTAACCCTCCTCCCTCATATGGAGCAAACAGGTACGCTGCACGTAGTGGATGACGCCTTTGCGTAGATGTTCCCCACACGCAGTTCACCGTTGCACTAAGTAGTCTCTGAAGATTTTGGAACGAGGGCAAGGTGAATAGGCATTTAGATGTTAATACTGGGAAAACATGTGTTTTTATGAACCTCACCTTGACAAACATTGATGTTGGGAAACGAAGGTTTCTGTCAAGGCGAGTGATGCACTTCTCAATCACTTGTTGCCAGTGCATAGAGTCCATAGTCGGTAGAAAAGACAAAACGTATCCTAACACTGTAATTCGGTCGCACCATGTTATCGGGAAAGATTTGAGATAGTCTACAGTCCATTTCCCGATAGCAATATCTTTAGACTTGACGAGGTTGATGGAACTCCCCGTCGAAGTACTAAAGCGGTCAAAGGTCTCTTTATAGATGTTCAAGGAATACGGATCGGGCGCAAATAGCAATACGTCGTCTGCATAAGCCAAAGTCCTGATGTTTATGGATGCCGCTGGCAGATCGTATCCTCGAACATCTTAGTGGCGATTTAAGTATTGCAATAATGGTTCCAAATAAAAGATGTATAGCAGGAGGGAAAGAGGACACCCCTGCCTGACACCCTTACACAGATTGAAGGTAGCAGATATGGAACCATTAATCGCCACACATGATGCGGTGAAGTCCGGTGAAGTCCGGTGTGATGGAAGACGGGTCTTCGATGATCGAATTAAACACTTGCACCAGAAAAGGCCCAAGAAGATTCCATGTCGCGTTGTAGAACGAGTATGGTATGCCATCCATACACGGCCTGGACTGGTGATGGCCGTCCGCTGACAGGAACTTCTTGACCTCGTCTTCGGTGAAGGGACGAGAGATAGACAGGGGGTCAGCATCCTCAGAAAAAGGTCTTAGCGCCTCAATCCACTGCTTCGTTTCGTCTGACGGAATGATTGGGTTATCGAAAAAGGATGAGAAATGGGCGTGAAAAGCTTACAAGATGTCGTGGTCAGAATTCACTTCCCCATTTTCCACCACCAATCAATGAAATCGTTTTTTATCGTCTCTCCTCGGCGAACGCTGCTGATGATAAATTCCTGACGTCAGTCGCCCAGGAAAGTTTGGCTCTGAGCGCTGCGCCGGCTGCCTTCTGGATCATTAGAGCGTTGATCTCGCTCTTCACCTGATGAATCTCCATCTCGAACTCCTCCTTCGGGGTGGATACTTGGAGGAGCCGGAGGATCTCTTTTAACATGAGGAGATGACGACGTCGACGACGAGCAGCATCTAACCCAATCTTCCGAAAGAACCGTTTGATTTGGGTTTTCAGTTCTAACCACGAAGCAAGCGTAGGAGGCACATTACGAAGATGTTTTTCAACGAACTGAGCGAACGCTCCCTTGTATTCCTCTTCGTCGAGCAGAGAAACATTCAGAAACCAATTGCGATGGACTGCAGAGCCTATAGATGATGCTGGAAATGGAGGATTCCATGACCACATGATGGCACTGTGGTCGGAGAATGAACATGGAATTACCTCCATTTTACCCGGCGAGCCAGCAAATGCATTGTCGACGAGAAAAAGGTCTAATCTTGATGTAATGGGCTTTTAATGGAAAGTAGAACCAAGCTGATTACTCTGTGGATGGTGTGCCCATAGGTCGAACAATGCATTTTGCTGACACAAAAGATACACATGACCAGATGAAAAGATGTTGTTGTCGTCTGGATAGCAGTTCAAATCTCCAGCAAACACCACAGGCAACGATGAACGCAAAAAGTTATTTAAGTCACTGAAAAACGTTGGTTTCTCTGCTGTTCTACACGGTGCATATACATTAAGCAATCGGAAATTGACACCAGATGTTGAAATGTCCAAAGAGATTACCCTGCACTCGCAGTCATACGCACAGTTCGACACCAGAATGGAGGGGTTGAAGATGATGGAGGCAACCCCCTTCCCATTTGGTGACGAAGAGTTGATAAAGAATTGTCCGTTGGTGTATTGACTGCGAAGGTCCGGAAGGTCGTAGCACTGTTGTGAAGTGGCGAGTTTAAATTCTTGAAGTAACAAGATGTCCGGCCTGTACAGGGCAATGAACGATGACAACACCGATTGCTTAAAAGAGGAACCAAGAGAACGCACGTACAGGGAGATGACCTTCATTGAGGATGTTTAATGGCGCACCTGCTGACCTGTATCCGGTTGAGACTTGGGCTTCCCAGATGATACGGGAGGCATGTTTGCTATCCACGCAGAGATAGAGGCAGTTTCGCGATTACGTCGTATGAGGGCGCACACGTTCCTATCCAGAGTAAGGTTTATAAAAAAGCAAGGTCTATGAAACCTCTGTTTTGAAAGTATTACAGCAGTACAATATATATTTATTTTTTGTTGAAGACAAACAAGTAATCGTTCTAAAAATGTTGTAAACTGTTATACAAGAACTTAAATATAATATCAGACTTTCGATAAGTAAATAAAATTTAATATTTTGTTTAAACTGTTCTCTACATAGAAAATTTTAAAACATTCATTTATGATATAGTTGTTAATTTTATAGCGGATTTGTTTAATGTAAATACATGTATATCAAAACTAATTATACATTACTGGGCTCAGCAATAATATTTTATTTCAGTAAAAACAACATGAACAGTTTACAATTTCATTTTATCTTAAAAGCATATTTTTATTAACAAAAGAATTTTTTAATTAACATTTGAGGTATAATAAGATAATAATAAATTTAAAACACACATTTGCTTCTACATTTTAGAATAAACATATTTAAAAGAAAATAAAATAATTTATAATGAAAGTGTAATGTATTTGAATTTAAAGAAAATTTTTAATAGTATTTTAGCTTTTGGAAAGACGTTTTAATTTTATTCGGTGATTAAATATAATTTTGGACTGCTAATTTAGAAAATAAACTCAGTTTTCATCCAACACGACAGGATTTTTCAAAAATGCAAATATTGCAAATTCTACATGCACTCCTACTTCATAATCGTAATTTAAGCCAGAGTCAAACTTTAAATTAGATTTTTAATAAATAAATAACAATAAATAAATTGTAAAACTATTTTTATTGAACTGCCCAAGCGCAGAATGGAGTAATTGAGCTATAAAGAATTTCCAACATTAATTGGCGACGAGTTTAATACTGTCCGTTTTCATAAAATAACGAGTAAAATGAGCATGCCGTTTTTGGAATAAACCTTGCGCGATATCCCAAAACAGTTATAAAATTTGAAATGAGCATGTTGAAATTAGTAAAAATCACTGAAAATTTTCTTGACAATAAACCCTCGTAGGTCTGTGTAATATTGTTCATTATAATATTGTCCATTGTGGTAGCACAAAACTGTTTTAAAATTTGAAATCAGCATATTAAAATTATAATCAAGAAAATTTTTAGTGATTTTTTTACTAAACTATCGCAGACCTGTGTAAACCATTCAAATTATCAATGGTTTAAACATGCAATATTTATAAATCGAGATAACGTCAATTCATAGTATTTTGGTTAATAGATTGATGTCTTGATTAATTTTAAAATTTGAAGATATTAAATTTGTTGGTTTCCATCAATAATTAAAGCTAAAAAAATCAGTAAATTTATTTTTATTCAAATACATGCATTTTCATTAGAAATTATGTCCTTTTAATATTTAATGTTTAATATCTTTCTCTATTTATTAATTTATATACATTGTAATCTTCAAATGACTCTCATGAAACTCCTTTAAGATAGACAAGTTCGTCTTTATTTAAAATAATAATAATAATAATAATAATAATAATAATAATAATAATAACATACACTCTGATGTACGAATAATTTTAAGCAATACGAAGTATTTAAAATTTAAAAAAATAAATGTAAAAAATGAAAGGTGCTTGCAATGTAGGCAGGCTACATTTTTTTCAAACAAGCCGTTTTTTGACACACTGAATACAGAGTATACATAGCATCTGCTTTGCATATCTTTGGACAATGAAATGGGGTTATAATCTCTTAAAATTAAACAAGATAAGACGGAAAAAAAGGATTTTTCCAAAACACGCTCTTATAATGTTGTATTATTATATCTCTTCAAGCCGGCGTCAACAATTTGAAAAACTAATTGTTTGGTCGAAGGAATTTGAAAATTGTTTGGTCAATTTTGTTTGGTAAATAATTTGGTCAACAATTTGAAACACTAATTGTTTGAAAAACTCCAGCACGCACTAGAGCACTGTATATTAGAGAGCCTGTATAAGGACGGGTGCGCCATCTTACGACATAATTGCGAAACTGCCTCCATCTCTGCGTGGATAGCAAACATGCATACGGGAGGCTCCGTCGTTCTTCTCATCGGAGATCGCAGACGACCTGATGAGGAAGAAGGGCTGCGCTGATGGCTCGCGCTGATGGCTCGCGCGGCTGTCTCTCTCGGACGAAGAAGTGGCTCTGCTCTCGTCCCTATTGCCACGATGCCGTCTGGATTTTTTCTTGCGAGGGCTCCTTCTCCTCGCAAGCTGATCCTGCTGTTTGGCCGCTGATGGCTGTGAAAAGCCAGCAGAAGATGTCATCCTGGATGGCGACGACGTTTCGATGATCCTTGCAGGTTGTGATGACGATGACTGCGCTGGTGGAGGAAGGGTTGAAAAGTCCTCCACTGAGAACATTGATTCAGTTCCTATCGAAACGTTTACGTCGTCATCTGCAGAAGCTTCATCTTCCCCCATCGGAACATCGAGTGATGGCTGAGGGAGAGGTGTAATCTCTGGAATCTCCGGGAACTGGAGAGAGGGGACGATGGTTGCTCCCTCTCAGGCTCCAAAGATAGAGATGGAAGCGAAGATGGTCGAGGTGGTGGGGGCATCAACTCTTTCTGTTCCCGGGGAAGAGGCTGAGAAGTTGGTGAAGCCTGTTTCTTCCGTAATGGTGAGGAAGGCGACGAAGCTCTGGTCGGCACTGGTGACTTGGCGGCGATGACATCTTGGATTGCTGCTGGGATGACATTCTCTTGGGCTTTGATGGAATATCTGCTGGCTCCGCAAACACCCTCTCCGGGCACTGGTGAAATTTGCTCACGATGCGATTGCATGCATCGCATTTCTTGAGGAGAGGGCAGTCTTTTCTGACGTGAGACGTTTTCTTGCAGTACCAGCAGCACTGCCTTTGACCCTTGTAAGACACGCGAACTATGTTGCCGTGCATTACAAGGTTCTCTGGAATGTCCCTCTGAAGGTTCATGTCCACTATGATGTCACCGGTTATCTGCAGGGGAGAATCCGGATGAGTCGGATAGGCTACTTTCTTCACCTGCCCGTAGTCGGACTTGTAACGCTTCAGGTAATCTTCTTCCATCAGCGGCGAGGTGCCCCGGATACAGATGGGCAGATATCCGGGCTCAGCATACACCAGGCGGACGGTGGTTGGCCCTACCTTGACATAATCCGCAGACACCACACGGTGTGCTATGTTTCGCTGTCGGCAGAGCATCCTCCATTCGTTTGGGGAAAGTCTCTGCACGACAGAAACAGCAGGATCGCCAGACGGCAACACGGGCGGGATGCCCGTCTTAAAGTACAGTTCTTTCAATAGCCGTCTGCAACCATAAACACCATGTTCTCCATGGCTTAAGAGTAATAAAGTTCGGGGGGGGGGGTGAAACCTCCCCCGAAGTCGCCGGGGGGAGGGTCACTCGAAGTGACAGTCACTCACGCACGCGTTGGTTGGTTGGTTGCGGCGTGAATAATTTTTAAGTTCAATAAAACAAAGTCACTCACTCACACAATCATTATAGGTCTATTCCAGATAGGTCATGGTCTTCCGTCCATCCTTCGTTAGTCGCTCGCTATAGTCACTCTGTCTCCTCCTTTCAGTTTCTCCGTTTTAATTTCCCCTGTTGGATCCTGGGCCGATTCTGCGCTGTGCAATCGCCAATCAGCTTTCGAATCGGCCTCTCTCTGGTATAGCTTCGTTTTTCCGCCTGTTCTATTCTTCTTCGGGGGGACGGCTTCCTTTCTTCTTTCTTTCTCCCTTGTCAAATCTTCTTTAACTTTTTTATCTTCGCTACCTCCTTCTTCTGAATTTGACACATAGCAGTAAGGGCAGTCCGATTCCTGCACTACCTATTTATCGACTGTCTGATTCCCTGCATATCAACAGTAAACACAGCTGGATTGTGACCGAATGTAAAACGTACAAAAATGTCATACAAAATTTCGATGACAGCATCGACGAATGTAATCATGGCTGTGGTGGATATTTAAATGATAGAATCTCTTACATTTAATTAATTCGAGGTTATTTTAATTAATTTGAAATAACAGATGCATTTTTTTCAATGTAATTTATTTTTTTATAAAAGAATAAGATCCTAAAGTCATTTTTGGAGAGTTTCTTTAATTTCGAGTGCACGGTACCACTTGAAGTGAGTGGCGCTAGAATTTAATGCATAGAAATAAATTTTCTTTAGTTCCCGTGAGTGTTTAACGGGTGAAATACTCGTATATCATAATTAAGAATATTCTCAATCCCCCATTAAAAAATTTCATAAGATAAATACTCCATTACTGAATGAAACTCATGTTTAATAGGTTTATCTAACAATTGCCATTATAATAATACCTTAAAAAAACATTGTGGTTATTTCACTCGATGGTAGAGTATACAATTTTTGGTTAAATTTTGTTTTATTCTTCCCCTTGAAAGCTTAACTCCGGCTTAAATAGGAAGAGTTGAAGGGACAACGCCCTTCTTCCGAGCTCAAGGTCTAGAAGTAATCGAGCCAATCTCTAAGCGGATTATGAAAAATACAAACCGTTAAAGAAAAATTAGAATGGGAAAACTTGTTCTTCATTAAAAACTCGTTTCCAAATTCACATTTTTTCCATATACAATTTAAAAAAAACTACACTGTTTCCCAAAAAAGAATAATTTTCTTATAAGTGCTTAAACCAAGTTTGCTTCTTATTATGTTTAATCAGTTTTCTAAGGAGAGAGATGTATAGCGCGATCTTTATAAAAAACTGATTATGATTAAAATCTTTTAACTTCTTATAAGACGATTGCAAAAAAATCAATAAAGCTATATTACCAAAATAATTTAATACAGCTCATATCTAATTCATATTACAAAAAAAAGATATCTATCAATAAACACCAGATGATAAATATGAAAAGAAAACATCACATCTTTAATAAATAATAAATATATCATAAAATGTTTTCTCACGATAATATCAGGTAATATTTTTAACTGAAAAATATTTTTGGTTCTGAACAATTATTTTATTTATCTTTCTCAAAAAAATAATAAAAGTTTACAATGCACTTACGAAAAGTAAAATTAGATAAAAAAAAAAAAACAAGAATAAATATATACGAGTATGAGTTGTAATAATATATAAATAACTTATAATTAAAAAATGTGAACTCCTTTTTAATTGAAAGAAATAGAAATAAAAATAAATTAATAAAAATAATTGATAAATAAAGGTCACCCGATGTGGAGAAATACAAGTAATGTAGTGGGAGTCTTATGGAGATCTGGTTGAAGCAGACAAAACAAAGGTGAAAAGAAGGTCTTGTAGAGAAATGTTAAAGTAAAAAACACAGGAAGAAATACAGTAACAGTAGAAGTAGAGCTAGTGATGTAAGTCCGATGAACAGAAGAACGTTAATAACAAATATAACGATTGGAAATGAATTGTAAACAAAACAAAAAAAAAAGTCTTCGAGATATTTTATCCCATCTTCAAAGTAAAATTATTTGAATATTAAATTTAATAAATATCTTCAATTATTAAATTTTCAGTTAAAAACTTAATAATTGAAAACATAATAATAAAAAAACAAAAAAATCAAAAACAGTAGAGGCATTCACATCCTTTCACTTATGGGAAAGTGATTTTGTCTTTGCTTTTGAAAAGCAAAGAAAATAGGTTTTCACTGTGAATGAAACAGGAGTGAAAAGATCACTTTTGCTGCTTTTGTTACTTTTGCATTTAAAACTGCGTCGGCCATTAACAGACATGATGAACATATTAAAATTGTTTGAAAAATAGTAAATGATTTATTGATTGCGGAAACTGTTTTTTATTTTCTCCATGATTTTATTATTCCTTAATATATAACTAAAAAAATTTACAACGTTAAATACGTTACTTACGCCGTTAAATTACAAGTTTTACCAAAACGAGCGAAGCGACGATTCAATATGGCTACAAGTAAACCGGAAGTTAGTAGCTGTAAAGCCAGAAAAGTAACAAAAGCAGGCGGGGGAAGTGGGCATTGACTCGCTTTCAGAACAGTCACTTTTGAGACTTTGTTTTCTTTCGAGGCCAACGAGAGACAGGCCAGGGCACTCAAAAGTCACATGATCATCGGGGTCCGGCCAACAATTCATCTTTCATTGTCTCCACCATGGATTTTAACAATCGGTATTTTTTCGTTTGTTGGAAACAATGAAGGATGGATTGTTGCCCGGTCCCCGATGATCAGGTGACTTTTGAGTGCTTTGGCCTGTCTCTCGTTGGCCTCGTTTTCTTTAAAATGACGTCACTGAAAGCAAGATAAGTGAGAAAAATTAAGAGGATGTGAACTACTAATGTGCGTTAATAAAAAGTGGAGAGATATTATTAGATTGTTGTTAACAGGGCAGTGGTATTGGATTGTTGAGAAGAATGGAAGTATTGTTATCTGGGTTATGTGTTGTAATGTTTATTATTTACTAGAAATAACCCACCCGATTGTATAATCTTTTTTGTTAGATTTTTGATTTTTAGATTTTTGACACAAATCTCTCGCCATACTTTTGTGACATAGTCCATCACTGAATTTATATAAATGTTTTTTTAATAGTAATTTCCATTTTCTATTAATTTGGCTAAATTGTTTTCATTCGAAATAATGTTGATGGTTTATTTTATTAGTCTTTTTTTGTAATTTATTTCTTTACCAATGATTTTGACTTTGTTCCAATCTGGATTATGACTTTGGCATACAGTGGTTAACTAGGTGATTATTTTTATCTTTGTTTCTAAGTGCTCTTTCATGTTGTTTTATTCGTGTTATTAATTGTCTTTTTGCTTGACCTATGTAAATGTGTTGACATGTGGTGTGTTCATTCAAAAAAAGTTTACTTACAAACTGAAGATGAGATAAAATATATCGAAAACGTTATTTGTTTATAATTCATTTCCCAATCGTTATATTTGTTATCAACGTTCTTCTGATCATCGGACTTTCATCACTGACTCTTCTTCTACTGTTATTGTGTTTCTTCCTGTGCTTTTTACTGTAACATTTCTCTACAAGACCTTCTTTTCAACTGTGTTTTGTCTGCTTAAATCAGATCTGCATAAGACTCCCACTTCATTATTTTCTGTTTCTCCGTTTCTCCACATCGGGTGACCTTCATTTATCAATTGTTTTTATTAATTTATTTTTATTTCTATTTCTTTCAATTAAAAAGGAGTTCACATTTTTTAATCTTTTTAAATAAGAATAAAATTGCATTAAATTAAAATTGTATTAAAATATATGGGTGTCTAAACCATAAGGATTATGTCGATTTTGACCGGAGTGCAGTCAAATAAGACTCATTTTTCGTCAAAACAAGCCGAAGTAGCTTCATTATTGATATTACCTATACATAATCTAATGAATCTATTGCGATTGTCATTTCAGTTAATCATAATTCCTTATGAATTTGTTAATAACCATCCCAGTACGAAAAGCTTAGTGATCTTGGTTCTTAAAAGAAAGTTCTAATCTTCTGTTATTACCTATTAATCATAATATTCCTTTAGGATCTTTATTATCAATCTTTAACGACATTAATTAATATTCCCAGTCTAGTAATCAGGTCAAAATTTCCCGCGGCTTTATTTTTATATATTCTCAGTGAGCAAACGCTTGGACAATAGTTTCACACAATATTTCTGAAACACTTACAATGGATTACAGTTTTTCAAGTATGTCTTGTAAACAACTATTTTCTTGATTCGGTCCATTCCTTCCAAAGGTTTCTATACGTCCAGGTCATCGGGTCCTTGATTTCGTCTGCGTTGTCATTTTCTGCGTTCGTAGGTACAGGGAACTTTATCACCATGGGTGATTAAAAAATACAAAAAAATTAATAATACATGAAGAACGCTCTTGCAAATAATTCTAAGGGCGAGAACGATTATCCAAAATAAGTATATATTATCTTCCAGTCGTTTTATATATCAAACAAATCTTATCCCTAAAACCTATGTCTGGATCGTTCATCGAAGAATACGGTTTTTTCCAAATTCTAGGTACAGTGATCTGCGTTCGTCAATTCCAAATAAGCTTCGATTAATGCACGAAGATAAGTGTTATTTATACAGGGTGTTTCAAAATTATGTACAATAAATTTAGTGACATATTCTTCAGGTCAAAAGAAGACGAAAATGTTCTATAGCACTTTGTCTGGAAACGATTTGTTTGCGAGTAATCCAATATCATACAGTAGGGAAGCACGGTAGTTAGCGGACAATATTTTAGCAGTTCCAGCGTTTCGACCCAACACTAGGTTGAGTGGTTTGTTCCATTTAAACCTACTTTAGGGTTGTTCCATTAGTTGTGTACGGTTGTTTCTATCACTGTAGTTTCATTACTGTACATCCACTAGGAATATCAATTTCAGAACGTTTGCGTGCTTTGACATACGCATTACGATTTAAAAAAAGTCATGTACACGTATTCCAGTGCAGAATACACTGACATGTACCTAATGTATGGTCATGCGGACGGAAATGCTGTGGAAGTAAGAAGACTTTCCGAATAGACGTTTGCCAAATAACCGAACATTTGTATCTGTCGACAGACATTTGAGGGAGCGTGGTTCCTTTGGCCGTCAAATAGGACAAGGGCGGCCTTTAGCACATTCTCTGGATGAGGAGGATGTGATAATTGACATCATACATGATGAACCACAGACAAGCACCCGTCGTATTTCTTCCATGGTACACATTCCGCACTCATCTGTTTGGTGCATTCTTCACCGTCAGCTTTTGCATCCATACCACCTGCAACTGGTTCAGGCACTGAACTCAACGGACTATCCACACCGACAACGATTTTGCCAATGGATACAACGTCGTCATGCTGCAGACCCTAGTTGTCTCAGCCAGATACTTTTCACGGACGAAGCAACCTTCACCCGGACAGAATCGTAAATTCTCACAACCAGCACCATTGGGCAGATGCTAACCCGCATATTACCAGAGCTCGAGCGCATCAAGAGCGTTTCTCCGTGAACATTTGGTGTGGAATTGTCGGAAATAACTTAATCGGCCCTTATGTGTTGCCGCCACGATTGACTGGGCGAACGTATCTTTTGTTTCTGCAGAATGCATTGCCAGAATTACTGGAAGATATTCCTCTTTTGATAAGATCTAACATGTGGTTCATGCATGATGGCGCTCCAGCATATTTCAGCCATGTTGTGCGAGCACACCTTAATGCTGCATACACGAATCGGTGGATAGGTCGAGGTGGACCGATAGCCTGGCCTGCAAGATCACCCGACCTTAATCCCTTGGACTTTTTTCTGTGGGGTCATGTGAAAACGATCGTCTACAGCACAGAAGTTCCTAACATTATGGATCTGCGACAACGAATTGAAAATGCATGCCAAACCGTTCGTAATGCTGGCGACGAACTCTGCCATGACATCAGGCGGTCGCTCATGCAACGAGCCGAAGCGTGCGTGCGAGCTGGTGGCGGGCACTTTGAACAATTCCTGTAATTTGGAGCCACGGGTTTAGTTGGCTGTATCGCGTAAATAAATCGTTTCCAGACAAAGTGCTATAGAACATTTTCGTCTTCTTTTGACCTGAAGAATATGTCACGAAATTTATTGTACATAATTTTGAAACACTCTGTATTTTGTTCTTTATTTTTAACAACGTTAATTTTTTACTAAGAGTTTAATTTCATTAGACTTCAACAATAGCGGTCGTGCTGCATGCTTTTAACAATTGGCACCGTCTTTTATGTTCCGCTTCTGTCTTGTGACGCTCCTTTTCCGTAATTGTTAAAGGACAACTCTACGCAAAAAAATCGATTACAATTTTTTTTACAGAATATTATTCTTTGATATAAATATAATACATTCTCGTTGAAATTTTTAAATTTGTTCCATAATTTCAATATAAGAAACTGCTTTGAAAAGTGAAAAACGGCGCTTTGCCCCCCCCCTTTCCGCTGGCCATTTTTTTCCGGAAGTGATGTAGTTCGAGTCAAAGGAGGCCAACAAAAAAGACAGGCCCGGACGCGGAAAAGTCACCTGTCCACAGTAAGAAAGGCCCTGACGCGAAAATGTCAACTGACCAACAATTCAGCCTTCATTGTTTTCAACAAATGAAAAAATACTGATTGTTAAAATCCAAAATGGAACCAATGAAAATTACATTGTTTTTCGGTCTACATTGTTATTGGGATTACATTTTTATTCTACGTTTGACTCCAACAGAGATCCTTAATACTAACGAGATATGACATTAACACATTTTCCATTGTTGCCTTTGTAATTCCGTGATAGAAGGAAACGATATCTGAACTATACTTTTGCTTTTTCCTACTACAGAGGGAGTAGTAGGAAAAAGCAAAAGTATCGTTCAGATATCGTTTCCTGCGAGCATCGCGAGAAACTGACGTCATTACGTAATATGCATAAATGACGTCACTTCTTTTCGCAATTTTATAGCTTAGTGACGTAAATTGCATTCATAAACCATTTTTCTTTCAAATTTTGATCTATTTAATGTTGGCATTGAAATAAAGAATTGAATTAATAAAGAAAATATTAAAAGAAAATATTAGAAATTTATTCGTGCTATTGTTAGATTAATAAGAAAGCCATCTATCTTAGGAAATAAAATAGACATATTTAATACATAAATTAATAAATAACAATAGGACATTAACAATATTTCAGAATAAATATTAATAAGTAATAAATAAATGAATAAAATGCAATTAAAAATTAATAAATACACATTATTTACAAGCATATTCATTTTAGAAACGAAGTGAATTATATAATATACATATACAGAGAAATAATAGAATTAATGATGAAATTATTTTATAAACTTAAAATTATATAATGTTATTATTTCTTATAGTTTTTACGATATATAACTAAAACATGAAAATATCTGAAATAATTTAACTTCATTTTTACATTTGGAATATTTAAATTGAAAATTAAAACAAAACCAACAAATTTTGAAAATGAACAACAGATATCCACTACACTAAATGTAGACTTTTTTTTTTTTTAAGAATTTAGTGTTTTTGTGCTGGTAGACTTTGAACAATACAAAACATGTTGTGTAAGCAATATCTCACGGCACATCGTTGATTTTTGGCCATTATTAAATTCAGCTTGCATTTATAAGCCTATCCAGGAATAAATGACATGTGCTCTTGGTCTAACACTTCCGAAACTAAAAGTCAGATTTGTAAAATGAAAACAGTTTATGACATAAAATTGACCGTGACGTCGCAATAAGGTCATAATTGAGGCTGCCATCTGGTGTAGTAGGATAAAATACATAGGCGCAAACAAATCTGCGCATTACATCAGACAACAATGGTTGTCATATCTCGTTAGTGTTAAGGATCTCTGGACTCCAGCTACGTCACGGCCTCACCCTAATCCCGCTCACTATTTTCATTTTTTCACACATTTAGAGTTCGAATTAAATTTTTTTAAATATGCCACGATGTTATTAATAGGTTAGACTTTCGATTTAAATAAAGTTGTTTATGACCGTAGAGTTGGAGTGGGCGTGTTCAGTTAAACTTCCTATTTCATATCGGCAGAAGGGTGGATCATAATACTGTTTCTATTAACTAAACAAGTGGTGGCCTTACAGTATAACAGATGGACATCAGGAGTTCCACACGCACCATCTCTGTATAACTTCTGCATATTTTCTTTCTTTTTGTATAATTCAAAGTTGTGTTTTCTATTTTA
>JAHWFO010029791.1:1231-26605 GCA_023313115.1 Rhysida immarginata
TTTTTTTTAGTAAGTAATCTAAAGTATTTTGTGTATTTACAATGAATATATTTTTTTTTTGCCGTGTTTATAATAATAATATACATTTCTTTTAACGATCTTTTAAAATTTATCGGCAACAATAAGTTTCCTTTTTGGGTTAGCATTGTTGGGTGAGAGGAAATTCCCAGAATCTCAGTGATGCTGGCTCAATAGGAATGTTGATTGTTGCGTTTTAAAGTTTTTTTTTGGAATAAAAAAAATGGAAATTAAAAAGTTGAGAAATAACTTCTGTCTTGGAGAAAGAAGGTGACTTTCACGGGAGCAGCGAACAACATGGCAGTTAGTCCTATTTTAGTTAACGTTTACTAATGGTTTTTAATGTTCTCTCCCCTCATAAAAACTAAAGTCAAGTTTGGTGATATTACTCCCAAAAAGAAATAAACAGTTTAAAGGCAAATGGAACCAGACTTTGTGGTTGTCAAGAGCAACTTTGATCGTTTAAGGAACGTTAACGATGTTTGGTCCGATGTTCAACAGTAGCCAAGATCGATCTTCCCCTACGTGTGTTGCAGTGAAGCGGCAATAACCAACTATCGTCGGCGTGGGCGTTGAGAAGAGAAGATTGGTGAGTGTTGGAATAGTTATTTTTGACGGGACCCTGGGAACGTTGGCGAAGTAAATTAGTGCCTTCAGACAATTGAACTGGCGAATATAGCCCAATTAGAACAATCCAGAAGGATAGCTAAGAAATTAGACACTAAAAATGAGCTCAGTTTTAAATGAACTGAATAGATGTGTTCCTTATGGAATCCCATTTGTTTTGGAATATTAATTATTCTTTACTAGTTAGTAAGATATGTTCTGAGTGTAAGGTGGCACAAGGGGCCCGCTGCTGGCCTCCCTTCTAAGGTACAAGATATCGAATAAATAATGGCAACATAACTCTTGGTGTAATAATATTTATTTCAAAATGTGTCGCGGCTAAATCCGTAACAGGTCCCAAGAACCCGTGATCGTGTCAAGGTGAGTGAGAAGGTTACATTTTGGAACCCCATAATAATAGAACCTCCCCACCCCCCCTTGGCACGTCACATTTTGGCGCCCGACGTGGGGCCTGTAATTATGCTTTCCAAAGAGATTTTGGTGACACATTTTGGACATTTGGGTGTTCAGTGAGTTGTTTTAACTGATTAATGGGTTATATTGATGTCCTTGGAATAGTAGATGAGGTGGTGTGTGCGGATTAAGAGATGGAAGGTGGGCTATAGATCATGTGTAAGGGTGGGGTATGGTATTCTGGGGTAGCAGAAGTATGCAAACCCATTGAAGGGCTAAGCATTGGCAAGGAGAGCACCGACAGGCAGTGTGCTCTAAAGGAGCTCATATACGAGTTCGCCGAATGCTTCAGTAATGAGGTTACTGCAGTTCGTGGGGTAACTGACTACCAGGCGGAATATAATGTCGATAAGACTAAGCCTGTATTCGTTAGGCAGTACAAAATCCTTCATAAATTCAAGGAAGCATATAAACAGCAGTTGGTGGAACTGGAGCAAGCTGGGATAGTGGAATCTAGCATGAGCCCTTGGAACTCCCCGGTGCATGTAGTCCCTAAAAAAAATGGTGGAGTGCGGATTACCCTTGACCTCCGCAGTGTGAATGTCTGCACCACTCCTGTAGATTTCCCAGCACCCATCGTCAAGGACATCTTGGAAGAGCTGAATGGGCATAGGTTCTACTCAGTGCTTGACCTGAATAATGGATACTTTCAAATTCCATTGGTCAAGGCACTGAAGGAATGCTATGCCTTTCAGACTCCTTGGGGCAAGTATCAACTGACACGTTTGCCACAAGGGGGTAGGAACTCTTCCCACATATTCCAGCAATACGTCGTTAAGACGTTGTGGGAAAAGATGGGGAAGAGGTTCATACCTTCCTTGATGATGTCCTGGTCTCTACTAGGACCTTCGAAGAACACCTTGACATTTCGCGATGGGTGTTCGGGCGGTTCCGGGCTAAGGGCTGGTTATAAAACCTGCTAAATGCCAATTTTGTACCTCTGAGGTCCGCTACATTGGACATGTAATATCTGCAGATGGTGCTAGCCCGGACCCAGATAATGTGCGGGCCATTTTAAATATTAAAGAACCCAAAAATGTTCGAGAAGTCCGTGGACTAATTGGGTCTGTTAATTTTTACCGGCCTTTATTTAAAGACCTGTCAGCCATTCTGCGTCCTATTACGGAGCTCACTCGGAAGGGCATTAAATTTGATTGGTCCCTCGAATGCCATAAAGCATTCTGCCAAGTGAAGACCCGGCTAACGTCGGCCCCAGTGGTGGTGGCCCCAAATTACAAGAAGCAGTTCTTGTTGGCCACCGATGCATCTGCCTATGCAGTGGGGGCAGTCTTGCAACAGGAATATGGCAAGGAGTTGCGCCCAGTGGCCTTCTTCAGTCACAAATTGCAGGGTAGCCAGCTAAATTACTCCGAAATAGAAAAGGAGGCGTTGGCTATCGTTATGGCCGTCAAACAGTTTAGGCATATTATCCTGGGATTCCCCACAACCGTGCTCACTGATCACAAACCGTTGGTGTTCATTCAGCGGATGAAAGACACGAACCAGCGGGTATTGAGATGGGCATTGCAGTTGGAGGAGTTTGACCTCTCCTTCCGGCATTTGCCAGGGAAATCCAACTGCATGCCAGATTTATTATCACGACAGTGTGAGAGTGCGGTTTTGGTGCGAAGTGATAGGGATTTCCGAGATGCTCTACGAGTAGAGCAATCGTATGACCCTTGGTTGAAGGATATAATAGCTAAGCTTCAGATGCAAGGAAGAATAGAGCAACCATGGGGGCGATTGGAAATGCAAAAGGGCCTGGTAGTATGGTTTGACTCCAGGCATCCTAATGCTCGTCCCAGGGTATGCGTGCCCGAGGAGTTTCGGGGCAAACTGTTGGCTGAGTTCCACGACGGAGTGTTAGGGGGACACAGGGGGGTTAATACCACCCTTCGTAAGCTCCAAAAATTGTATTTCTGGCCTGGAATGAGACCAAGTGTGAAAAATAAAATTGAAACTTGCACAGTCTGCCAGCAAACTAAGCGAAATATCGTGAAAGCACCCTGGCAGCCTGGCATTGGGGCAAGTTATCCATTCCAGAAGTTAGTGATTGACATAGTGGGCCCTGTACAGAAATCAAGAGCGGGGAAGAAATATATACTGGTAATGACAGATGTATTAACTAGATTTGTGGAGGCACAAGCCTTAGTAGATCAGACTGCGGAAACTGTGGCACGGGCAATTGTTGAATCTGTGGTATGTAGATATGGTGTGCCCTCGCAGATAATAAGCGACCGTGGGGTTAACTTTACGTCTGAAGTCTTCTGGGCAGTATGTTCAGACTTGTACATTACACACAAGTTTACTACCTCTACTGGTCTTGAATAGGGGACGTGTCACTCGGAAATTAGAAGTGGGGCAAAGAGTATGGTTGCTCAGGCAAGGAGGACAAAAGGAGAAATTCTCATTTAAATATAGAGGGCCGTTTAGGATAATCGAACAGATTAGTGAGGTAACTTATATAATTGAAGGGGTACGTAATCGGGATCGAATGACTGTACACGTGGATCGACTTAAAATATGTGTCCGAGGACCCAATAAAAAGCGCGGTGCACGCATGAGTAAAATAAGTAATGATAAACGTGTAGACGCTGTTGGAATGGATAGGGAGTCGGACGAAGAATGTGAAGAGGAAGTACCTCATAGAAGAAACTCTAGACGTTCTCCGGTGGGGACAGTATCACCAGAGGATGTCAATGAATCTGTTGAGGCGATCCCAGTTGAGGAGGCAAATGGGGAAGTATTAACCACGGATCCGCCTCGGTATGATTTGAGACGTCGCCCAAAGGTGAACTATAGGTCAATGGTATCAGAAAGGAAAAATAATTGATTTTGGGAAAAAATAGGCGCCTTGGATTTTGTGACCTTGAATGGTAAATTTTAGTTATGAATAATTTAATATGGGAGTTGATTGATTAAGGAAATACAATTTGTTTTTTTCAGGGGGGCGTATGTGACATGTGATGTCAGTGGTTTTAATTTTATTATTTTTCTTTGTTGTTGCCATTATTTTCATAATTTTTTTTAGTAAGTAATCTAAAGTTTTTTGTGTATTTACAATGAATATATTTTTTAAATATATATCTTTTATAATAACCTGGCAGGGTAAAAGATCTGATTTGCTTGAGGTGAGTCTTGCACAAAAAGGCTACGTCGATATTCCAACTTGTGAGGAAATCATAGAACTCAGGACACTTGCGAGGGATCCCCCTTGCATTCCAGATAGTGCATCGTAGTTTTCCTTGCTTTAGTACTTTATACGGATGTCTAACCATGATTATTTCCTGCTCTCAACTGGAGTAGTCTGTGGCAAATCGTTGCCACTTTCTTTCAGCATATTCATTAAGTTACCCAGAAATCTTTGAATTTTAGCAGTTGTTTGTGGTCAACAGCTCCCTTACTGAAGCAGAGACAACGGAAGCGAAAGATCTACCTTCAACTACCTTAGAATTTCTATTCCTATTGACTTGTGGGTATTTGGGGCATTTTGTATAGCTGCTTGTGTGCTGGCCTTCACAGCGAATACATTTAGGCGGGTCATTACCTTTTATATTTGTACAGTCCCTTGATTGATGATCGCCTGCGCACTTGTTGCAACGTGGTGAATCGGTCCAACCCTGAGACACATGCCCAAAACGTAAGCAATTGTAACAATGCAATGGCCTTTTGTTGCCCCTAAATAATTCAATTACTACAGCAAATGGACCGATACGTTTCAGATTTAGGAAGGACTTATTATGTTCAGTGTTTTGGAGAAGGACTAGAACCATTGGCATCTAGACAGCCCCGTTTGCTTTTTTAAGCCTTATTGCTTTGTCCGTGAAGTAATTGGCACTTCTGACGTCTTCACAGAAATCTTCGAGATCGTATGTTTTGTCAACGTTACGAACAAGGTATTTCAGTAGCTTTTCAGATTTTAGTTGGTGGTGTTGGATTTTAAGATCATCATTCCTTTTGATCCCAGAAACTAGAGTTTTGTGCGTTTCTTCCTTATGACATTTGACTTTAATGGTGTTTGAACGACCCGTGTGGGCAGTAATTTTATCCAGAGCCACGTGATTTTTAATCTCGTCTAGAATTTTCTTGATTGGCTTCCCATGATGGCGAATAATAATCGGAGGAATGTAAACACCTTCCTTTCCATGGACGAATTGTTTTGGGGATGAATAAGCTTAGTTTTGTTACTTCGTAGGGCCACAGAGACACTATCATCGATATTAACAGTGGCCTGGATGTTGTCTATCCTAACACCACCTTTGTTCCGTTTAATCTGCACAATACGCCAGTCACCTCCATCATTGTCGGCAGAATCATTTTCATGCCTTCTTTTAACGCTAGCTCGTAATGAGGCGTTTCCTTCGTTGGCCACCTCCAGGCAAGTAGAAACGTTTTCAGGATTTACCACTATCATGGGTGAATCAGAATTACTAGGAGAGCCCATAAAGTCCTTGATAATATTGCCAAGGTTAGCGAGGCCATTGGCAGTCTGTAAACTTGCACTTTGAACATCCTTTTTTAAATTGTCAATTTTACTACCAAGTTCCTTGGACAGTGCTTCCACCCTTGATTCTAACTCTAGATACATATAGGTCAGTTCAGTACGTAATGCCTCAAGTTGTTCGTTAATGATAATATCAAATGCTAGAAATCTCGAATCCTTACACGCATCTTTGTAGGCCAGTTCACAAGGTAACACTTTATCATCAGCATATTTAACAGTACATGAAGATTTTGACGCAGCGCCTGATGTCATCAAGAAGCAGGTGTGGTGCAGGGTTTTGCTGTCCTTAGAAGGACGCACCTACTCAGAACGACTCAGTTTAAAAGACTTAAAAAAAAGTCCTACCTTGACTTCTTGGAGATTTCGCCGATGCACTGAAAGTCGTGCAGACTGCAATAGGTACGTCGTCGTCCGTCGACTGGTAGAATAGTCGTGCAGTAGCAGCAGTGTGTCGAGTAGCAGTAGTCAATGTGGTCATGTGGGTAAGTCGATAGGTTACCTTAAGTATGACTTCGACAATCGAACAGTGTAGTGTATCGGTATTCGTGTGGAACTTGAAGCAAAGCTTCCATAATCTCACCCTTCATAATCATATTCCAAGATAAATACACTGAACTAGAAAAGAAGCCTAATGTACCCACAAAGGTCATCCAAAGTATTAAAGAAAATTGCCTCCTCTTGGTGGAGGAAAATTTGATTGACGATTGTCTGAAGTAGGAGTATATTACATAGTAAGCCACAGAAAAAAACGATAGAATTTATGAAACCCAGTAATCTGGGAAGATGACATTATCAATGTCATCAAAATTGACATCAAGGATATGTCTTGGATTACGATGCCTTTTTCTATGTAGAGAATGTTTTAGAATGCCAGAGACTAGATCATTATCATGATTTGCCATAATAGGCAGCACGGTTTTCACGAGCTCTTGAACATATTTCCCGACATGGGTCATATCGAAATCATTATGAATGAAGTAATTGCGAGCAATTCTCCTATCTAATTGTGCAATAGTCCTTAGGGTAATGTTCTGGAAAGTTTGGAGTTCCTTCCATCTTGTCTTGCAAATCGTAGCCCAGACGGGCATGCCATATAGCAAGATGACACGAACAATTATTTTGTATAACAGTAGTTTTTTATCAACACTGAGGACACTGTTACGACCCAACAGAGCAATTAAGCTAAACTTTGCTTTTTTGGCCTTGTTCATCGCATAAGTCATATGCACATTCAATGATAGTTTTGAATCAATAACAACGCCAAGGTATCTATAATTATCAACTCATTCCAAGTATTTGCCATATAACTTTAAGGAGTCAAGATTTCTCTTTTTCTTCTTAGTGATAAACATTGCTTTGCATTTGTCTACATTCAGTTTTAATCGCCATTTGCTAAACCAGATTTCACATTCTTTAAGGGCTTTCTGTAAACGTGATACAACAACACTAGGCTGGCGTGCCCATGTCAGTATAGCAGCATCATCCGCATAAAAATATAGCTTGCAATAACAGATTTCAGGGAAGTCACGTATATAGTAATTGAACAGAACTTGCCCCAGCATTGATCCTTGTGGGACACTGCCATTTATCTCACAGGTATCAGATAATTCATCTTCAACCCTGGCCTGAAAAGATCTGTTGGACAGAAACGAGTGAACTAGACTAATTAAATCATGTGGGAAACCATCCGTTATCATTTTATAAATAAGGCTTTCATGCCACACCTGATCAAATGCTTTGTGAACATCAAAGAAGATGACGCCGCAATACATCGAAAGATTAAGGGGAGTGTTAACATCCGCTATAAGTCTCCAAACTTGGAGCTGGCAAGAATGTTCCGCCCGAAAACCAAATTGTTCTGCACGGATCATTAGGTATGACTCGACAATCGAACAGTGCAGGTAAAACGAAACGAGTGGTCCGAAAGCAACGCTTTCACTGCCAAATTCATCCAGAAAGTAACCACGGGAAGTACACTGAACTCGGCGAGAAGCCAGATGAAACCTAGTTAAGTCATTCAGAGGATAAGATGGAGTACTTTCCTATCAGGACGATGGACAAGGGACACGAGGAGCTAGGAGATCCAATATTCGCGAAATATCGCCTTTTGGATGTCGTCGAAATTGATGTCCAGGAGGTGACGCGGCCTGCGATCTCTAAGAAGGCTTCTGAAGGTAAGCGGGTGCTCAAGAATATCTGCAACCAGCGGATTGGGATGGTCCTTCATCTTCGGAAGCAGCTTTTCATCAATTCCTGGACGACATTCCCAATGGGAGGTATCCTAAAATCGCCGGCAATAGAAGTATTTGTTGCAACTCTCCTGTCAAATTTGCCATTTTGGGCTAACAGGGGTGGGATATTAATAGCTTTCTTGTTTTGCAACACTCGAACCATGCACCAAATAGAGTTATCGTGGGTGGCAGACTCTTAACTTTATCGCTCCACCTGTCATTACGAAGTGCTCTTACCTCCTCGTGAACTCTTTTAGTGAGCCTATTATACTTGGTCTTAAGCCATGACCCACGAGTTCATTAACGATTTTAAGGAAGACTTAAAAAAGATCAATTATTTTCCTGAGAAAGTGATTAGACTTAAAAAATCTAAAGGATCCATTGATATGCCCATGATTCTGGTCTGTTAGCGAACACAGAGCACAACTAGACTCTAAGAAATGTTACTCGCATAGGATCCTTAGCTGTATGCATCGAAATGTTCCGTGGAAATAAGAGACCATTACAATGCTTTAATTGCTTACGATTTGGTCATATATCTCTAGGGTGTACTGAAGCCCCTCGCTGTAACAAATGCGCTAAAGATCATCAGCCAAAAGACTGCCCAAATGTAAAAGGACAAGATCCCCCAAAATGTATTCGATGTAATGGAAAACACACCTCCAGTTACACAAAATGTCCTAAATATCCGCAAGTCAGGAGAGTGCAAAGTGCTAAAGTGTCCCCGGAGATTTCCGATGCCTCAATGGTCTCCAAACAAGATAAGAGCATTTTCGTGAATGATTTTCAACTAATGTATATACAAACTGGCCGTGTGTAACGTGACTGTAAAGTGGGGTATTGTGGGTTTGAAATGAGGTAGCAAAGTTGGCATTGAAGAAAAAGTTTATTTACAAGTTCTGCGATAAATTTCAACCATAAACGGAAAATTACTACAAGCTACGCCTCTCGTGACCTTCCGCGTCACTTAATGAGAAAGATAAATAACAAAAAAAAACATGGTTATTAAATATAAATCCATTATATCTTCTGATAACATACACAAACTAATGATGGAGCATTAACTGTAATGATGCCTCCCCCTAAACAATTATGACGATTAAAAACTAGTTTAAGCTTAACCGAAAATTCCATCTAGGGCATGATCTTCAGAAATGTCAAATTCGAATTGGAATCGTTCTCTGCCTATCCCGAGCAGTGGCTTCCCTGGCCTATCGAGTCTGCTGACTTGAAAACGAACTCGACGGAGAACCCGTCGTGCAATCCCCTTGGCGGGAGGATTGCTGGAACCCGGTAGTCGAATTCGACGTCCCGAACGAGCGACTTAAGCGGTATCTCTGTCAAAATAAACAAAAATAAACAAACATATTAGCATAAAACCTTTAAACGCACTTCGCTCCGTGTCCGCCCGAAAGCTCGGACCGTCATAAACTAAACCACCTGAATGCACGAGTAACATGGGGCACTCACTCGCTAATGAAGGATAAAAGGTTTCACAGCGCGCTACGCTACAAACTCCGGAGCCATGCGCGCGTACGCTGCTAAAACCTCGGTCAGTTAGTTTCTCTGACACTATTTCTGGACCGCAATGTCCACCGCTGTTGTCCTGGCCGGTCTTATGACTTCCCACGACCTCTTCTTCGACGCACGCTGAAAACTGCCTATTTACTATGTCCTCTCATGCTTCTCTACTGCTCGGACCCGCTGTAGACTCTCTATCTGGCACGACGGAGCTTCCCTCCAAAACGGCTGCTTTGGTGGAGCTGGGCAATGGCGAAGCCTTAACGGCTCTTTCAGATGGCGGCCTTGGCTGACCTTCCCCTTGTGGTTTTCGGTAGGGAGATACCTCTCGGTTCCCGCGAAACACGCGGCTGCGGGACCAATGCCCTTCTTTTTTAGCACGGTAGTTATAAGTGTTTCCTACCTGCTGTCCGCTTGTCCGCTTAGAGGTCTCCCTCAACACCGAATTCCCAGGAAGATAGCCGGAATGTCTCCGCCTACAAATTTCGTCCTTTCTCATCGGTGTCACGACTTTGTCTCCCTTTCTCTCTCTCTCTCTCCCTTTCCAAGTCTCCAATTATTCCTCAATTGCTTTCCTATTGGTCCTTTCCCCGTGTCTCCTCTAACTATCATTACCTGGCCAATCTCTTTTTTCTTTCCTTCAAATCTTTTCCGCCTCTTTCTCCTTACATATAACGCTTTATCTTTCTGCCTTTTTCCCCTTGCATATGACGCTCTATCTTTCGGCCCCTGCTCCTCTTTCGTCGTCTGCTCTATTTCTCTCTCTTCTCTATGTTTTGCTTCTCCTGATCGAACTGGGATTTAGTCGGCCTTCTCTCTTATACCTCCCAAATTTTGTGACACAATCCCTGGAGCCCGTTCACAAAAACTGGGGATTTGTGACGCTTCCCCAGCTTTCTCTATCTTTTCCTTCGCCCTCCTTTGTTGCGTGAAGAATTTCTCAATCAGGCCACGACACCTGTGCAGATTATCCTCTGGTTCCCAGGTCGGATCTTTATATCCCACCCATTTAATTAAAAATCGTCTCCCTGGTTTTTTCCCCTTTACATCGAGGATTGTCTGCACCCTGTACACGTCTTGGTACCGCGGGTCAATAATGGGGCCTGGTGACTGGCTCTTACGTTTCTTTCTCCTTTTTCGTTCAAAATATCTCCGTAAATACGACACATGAAAAATTTGTTTTTTTACTCGCATTCGCGGGGGTATGCGCAGCCTCACCGTAACTCCTCTTATTACTTTAGCCACAACGAAGGGCCCTACGTACCTTGGGAAGAGTTTTCTTCCCACTCTTCCCCTCATTTTCAGAATGCGGTCAGCCTTGACCATGACTTTGTCCCCTACCTTAGGGCACCAAGCGTTGTGCCGGGTGTCAAAATATTTCTTATATTTTTTGTTAGCTACTTTGATGCTGTTCTTTGCTATTCGCATCATTTCAATAAGCGTGCGTAGTAGGCAGCTTAGATTAAGCGTTAGCCAAGCGAAAGAGGTTCATTTGTTGCGAGAGAAATATTTGTATCTTCATGCCATGCCATGCGGGCTTTCCGCCTATATAACAGAAGATTTGGTGCTGCCGACATAGACGGCCAGCTTTAAGGAAATACAAGGTATTCTAGAATTTAGTTGTAAACGAATACAAAGGTTCTAAATTTTACGCTTGTTGCTTAATTGTGATTTTTGGAAACAATTTTGCTGCCACCCCTCGTATGAGAGCGGGAGCGCATAATGTGGATAGCGTGTCATTATATCTTCATTTATTTGCTTTATCGTTATAGGTACCACACCTTTAACTAATAATAAACGCTCAGTCGTCGCCGTTTTCCGAGTACTTGTTTAGTATCGCATCGACGATGACCTGAAACCCTTAACCGATGTGCGTATCCTCCTGGGGATAGTTCAGAAGATTTTCCATAGTATTTGTGATAGCCAGTTGGCTGATACTGACTGTTTTTGGAAATTGTAAGGTTCCCTGCGCAAACTTTTGACCCAGGGATCCCAGGAAATTTACTTTCTATTTAATTTACTCATTACGAGCACATCCTACTGATTCACCTCTAGTGAGGTGTCTTTTGTAACCCGGCAAGGACAATTGATGGTTTTGCTTTAAGTACGCATATAATTAAATGGTTCGTTTGTTCTGATTAGTTTTTGGAGTATGTTCCTCAGAGTCGTGGCTATAACTATGTAGGAACGCTGTCCTTTCCGAACAGCAAGCGATATACTCTAGCTTATGAGTTTATTACCTTTCTTTAATTAAACCGACAATATTTACCTACCAATTAACCCTGTGTCCTGCAATTCACAATTTATACGTGACAACTAGTGAACCACGTCTGCTGAACTTTATTGAGTCATATGCCATAAACAGTGAAGACTGCTGAACAGTGACTCGGGCCCTTTGGATGTGAGCCATATGATGGATGTTGGGAAACTCTTACACCTGCCAAAACTGACCAATAGACCGAATAATCCAACCAGGACCAATGACTGCCTTATGATTAGTTGAAGACTGCCTACCAATAACTTATTTTTGTAGATGTATTTTCGTGTTTATGGTATTTGAAGCTTTGTAATTGGGTCGTGAAGCCTACTTTACTATATATGTATGACGATGTAATTCTTTACTGCATGCATGGACCACGGAACCTAGGCTGAGGACGATCAGGACGATCAAAACGGACTAGCTCTTTAAGGTATCACTCTACTCTCTTTTCAGGTATCATTTCATTACTCTCATTTCACGGTGCGCCCTTTTCAGGGCGATATTCACCTTCTGTTACGTCTTATGTGCTGGTCCCTGGCGTTGGAATTAATATTCCCGTAAACCAGTACATCAAGACGCTCATTATCCTTCTGGGTCCCTGGCGTAGAATTAATTTTCTCGCAAACCTGACTTGTTCATTTTTTCTTAAAGCTAGGTGCGTCCTTCTTAGGACGGCTTCTTTAGCACACACCTAGCTGCGAGGTTACTCCCCCCCCCCCCCCGTGGTTCTATACTTTTATATGATGGCTTCGTCCAAATTAACCACGTTGAAGTCGGCTAAAGAGCATTTGCTACACGGAGAGAAATGCTTTGAATATAGCAACAATAAGGGAGTTGATGAGTGCTTGATTGTTGAAACAAAAATACATTTTGATGCATCATGAATAAACTTTGATTTTACTACACTATCAAAATGTCACCATTACAATTCACTGTTAATATGTAGTTTTTTTATGTAGCGTCAACTAAATATTGATGCAGCACTAATATCGGAAGAAGACTATTTCATATATTGTTCTGTCATCAATATACGGATGCCCATAGACCCAATTATTCCTGTTACTAATCTGTGCAGGTGAAATTTAGCTTCAGGTGAACAGATAAAATGCGGTCTTCATTTGGTTCTTCATCCAGAATGTCATACAAAACTCTAGATGGCCGCCATGGTTGCAGCAATATCGGAAGTGGCTGATCATAATCTACTTGTTGATTGGTCGAGAAATTACGTCACTCGCTCTGTCGCGAAGCCAACGAGATAACAAGGTCTGGAAGCGGAAAAGTCACCTAATCATTTCATTATCTCCATCTTGGATGTTAATAATCAGTGTTTTTCGTTTGTTGGAAACAATGAAGGTCGGATTGTTGAAGTTGTATGAGAATTATGATAAATCTTTACATAAATCTGATTTCACATTTGCTAGCAGACCACAAGTGAATAATAATAATTATTAACTGGAGATACGTCTCCAAGCATAGGTAAGGATTTTTCAATTGAAAAATGGAAGGAAAAATTCTGCGACCCGGATTCGAACCAGGAATCTCGACTATCATGGCCGATGCCTCTACCAATTGGGCTATCGCAGACACCACGGACAGCCAAGCTGTCTCAAGGTGTCTTAAAGACAACCAAGTTGTCACGGTTGAAAGCCCAATGGGAGACGGGAACCTGGCCCGCAGATCGAGAATTTCTCCACTCCAAACCATCAGAAAGTTGATGAACTCACAAGTGAATAATAATAATTATTAACTGGAGATACGTCTAACATACCCTGTATATATAGACTAATTGTAATAGAGTATAATGAAAATATAAAGTGTAATAGAGCCCATACCTTTATTGCTATAGGAGCAGAAAACTATTGATGCGTTATCAATATCCAGTATTATCATGAAAATAAAAATTGTAAAAGAGCCCATAGCTCTATAGCTGTAGGAGCAGAAAACTATTGATATGTCATCAATATCCATTATCCATGCAAGGAAAAATCGTTGCTCTAGCAGTAGTGTATTAGTGTGGTAACAAAGACTATTGTTCTGACAACAATATTTATTGAATGAGATTAATAAAAAGAATTGTTCTCTGATCAAAACACACTATCAAAAGAGTTTTGTCCACACAACAATAAATATTGATGGGACAGGATTAACCATAAAATATTGTTACAGTGACCATAGATAAGGTTGTCACAACAAAAAATTTCTCTCCGTATAGTGGCCCCAAGAGATTGCCCCAAGATTAAAGGACAAGACCCCCCCCCCCCAAAGTGCGTCAGATGTGGTGGACAGCAGACTTCAAGTTACACGAAATGTTCAAAAAACCCCCAGGTTCAAAGGATGATAAGTTATAAAGTGACAGCAGACAAATTTTATGCTGCTGCTGTGCCTAAGCCGGAGGATAAAGGCCTCATCATCAACTACCTACCAGGTATGTGTAAGCAATTAGGACGTATCTTTCATCTGTTTTCTAATCTAGGCAAAACTTACCCACAGTTGAGTGGGCTCCTTACGACCAACTAATTTTTAGTTTGGCTGCACAACATTATACTGTAAAACAACAAAGGTGAACTTCGGTGCGTTATATGGAACGCCAGGGAGATTCCCCAAAAGCGTATCGAGTATCACAATTTTCTGATAAAGCACGAAATCATCGTTGCTTTCCTCTGTGAAATGCACCTCAAACCAAGCCAAGACTTCAAGCTACCTGGCTGTTGTGTGTACCGTATGGATCGAATGGCTTCAAATGCTGCAAGATGTATTTCTGGGGACGCTGCGATCATCATTAAGAAGGGAATTCAACACCAAGAATTAGTCTCCAAGTCTTATGCAGGTATGGAATCGGCCTCCATCATTATCAATGACGTCTCCTGTGGTGAAGTGCGTGGCAATCTATAATTCACCTAAACATTATCTTGACATTAGTGAGCTTGATGAGCTCTTCAGTGGTGACACTCCAGTCATCCTAGCTGGTGACCTAAATGCCAAACACCCAAGCTGGAACTCCAGAATGCAGAACTAGGTAGACAACTACAAAGACCTCGGCGTTATCATCGACTCAAGACTCTCTTGGAATCGTCACGTGACCTACGCTCTGAATAAAGCGAAGAGGGCTAAGTACAGTCTCATAGCTCTCATGGGCCGCAACAGTACCCTCAGCATCGACAATAAGTTACTTCTGTACAAGTCGATTATTCGGACCACACTCCTCTATGGCATGCCTGCATGGGCGACTATCTGTAGAAGCAGATGGAGTGAGCTACAGTCATTCCGGAATGTTACCCTGAGGACCATTGCCCAGCTTGACAGAAGGACTGTGAAAAACCAATCCATCCACTCGGATTTAGACATGGTCCACATAGGAAAGTTTATACAGGATCTCTTTTTGATTATGATGCAGAAGATGAAGATTCATGACAATGACCTAGTGACTGGAATACTGAAGAACTCACTGGATATGAAGTGGCATATGAAGTATCGAAGACCAAGGCACATTCTTGAAATCAACTTTGAAGATATCAGCAACGTCTCTTTCCCGGACTACTGGAAGATGTGATAATCTTCGTTTTCCTTGTTTTTTTTTATTTCGTTTGTATTTTGTTTCTGACAACCGTTAATCTTATTTTCTTTTTTGTTTAATATGGAAGACCGCTTGGGTCGGTTAGGCTTCTTGACTACCTCAGTGTATTTCGTTTGGAATTTATTCTGATTCGGTGAGCTTTGTGAAAGCGCTGCTTTCGTCCCATCTGAAAAAATGATTTTGGTTCTGCTCCCGAACACCGAACACAACCAGTCATTGAAGAACATTACACAGTGCTAGTGGAGGCTTTTCGAGTGAAGAAGAAGCCACTACAGTGTTACAACTGCCTGCGCTTCGGACACGCATCCATGGGCTGCACGGGATATCCTCGTTGTAACAAAAGCGCATAGGGGCACCAGTCAAGAGATTGCCCCAAGATTAAAGGACAAGACGACCCAAAGTGTATCAGATGTGGTGGTGAGCACACTTAAAGCTACACGAAATGTTCAAAATACCCCCAGTTTCAAAGGATGCCGAGCTCAAAAGTGACAGTAGACAAATTTTATGCTGCTGCTATGTCTAAGCCGGAGGATATAGGCTTCAACATCAACTACCTACCAGGTATGTGTAAGCAATTAGGACGTATCTTTCATCTGTTTTCTAATCTAAACAAAACTTACCCACAGTTGAGTGGGCTCCTTACGACCAACTAATTTTTAGTATGGCTGCACAACGTTATACTGTAAAACAACAAAGGTGAACTTCGGTGCGTTATATGGAACGCCAGGGAGATTCCCCAAAAGCGTATCGAGTATCACAATTTTCTGATAAAGCACGAAATCAACGTTGCTTTCCTCTGAGAAACGCACCTCAAACCAAGCCAAGACTTCAAGCTACCTGCCTACTGTGTTTACCGTAAGGATCGAATGGCTTCAAATGCTGCAAGATGTGCTTATGGGGGCGCTGTGGTCATCATTAAGAAGGGAATTTAACACCAAGAATTAGTCTCCAAGTCTTATGCAGGTATGGAATCGGCCTCCATCATTATCAATGATGTCTCCTGTGGTGAAGTGAAGTTCGTGGCGCTCGACAATTCATCTAAACATTATCTTGAATTTAGCAAGCTTGATGAAATCTTAAGTGGTGACACTCCAATCGTCTTGGCTGGTGACCTAAATGCCAAACATCTGAGCTGGAACTCCAGAATGCAGAATTACAATGGCATGATTCTCTATATGTGCATGCAAGGAAAAGATGATATCATCACGGCTTGACTTGTGGAAGACACCTACTACTGCGACACGCCCCTACTAGTGACGTTTTGGACATCTTACTCTTGAAGGGTTTCTTCAAACCATATAATATCTTCACAGTTGATGACCTTTCTTCTGACCACAAGCCTGTGGCGTTGAACTTTGACAATGTTGACATAAATTACCAAGAGGAATTCATACATCATCAAGACTGGAAGCTCTACAAAGATATTCTTAAGGACTATGTCTGCCATCCCGTTGTTGCGTACTGTATGGAGGACATCGTTCAACGTGTTGAAGACATCACCAGATGTATTAACAGTGCCATAGAAGCTAGTCACTATCCATCAGAGAATAAACCTCCTCATCGAATCCAACTCACTCCTGGAATCCAGCACCTAATTGCTGAAAGAAACAGGACACGTAGACTATGGCAACGCTATTGTGAACCTTGGCTCAAAACCACGTACAACAGGCTAGTGCGAAGAGTTCAAGAGGAGATAAAAGAGCTTCGATACGCTAGATGGAACGACAAACTCAAAAGCTTGTCGGCTCGCGACAATTCCATTTGGAGTATGGTCAGAGCATTAGAGGAGAAGAAAAATGATACGCTTCCTCCACTACGTACACCACAAAGTGACTATGTGCAAACTGATAAGGACAAGGCCCAAGTCATTGCAGATTCACTTGAAATACAATTTGTTACTCCTATCAACAACAATCCTTAGAGTCGAATCATGTCTCAGCGTGTGGAAGATGGTCTTGTCAACTTTGATGAAGTCCCGCAGTATTTAATGAAGAACAACTTCGAGGCCGGAGAGAATGCCACCATCATAAGTAACCTGAAAAAGAAGAAGGCTCCAGGAAGAGACATGATGAGCAATAACGCCCTTATGAATCTCCCAAATAACTTTATTGGCTATCTCTCCATTATCATTAGCGACTGCTGGAAATTTTCTTACTTCTCTGCATCTTGGAAACAATCTATTGTTTTGAGTATCCCGAAGCAGAGGCAAACTGCAGCAATTCTTTCGAGCTATCAACTTATTAGTCTGCTCCCCTCAATGTCTAAAGTTTTGGAGAAAACGATCCTCGTCAAATTCCAAGACCACTGTGTCGACAATGATCTACTTCGGAAAGATCAGTTTGGCTTTCATACCGCCCATTCTTGTCAGATGCAGATATGGAGGCTCGTAGAAGACCTGAGCAGCCCATTGAACCTTTCCAGGTACTGCGCAGTGGTATTCCTCGATGTCAGTAAAGCTTTTGACCAAGTGTGGCTTGGGGCCTTCTCTACAAGATGATTACAGACGGGTTTCCTCCTGATTTTATTTTGATGGTGAAATACTTTCTCACTGACAGGTCATACTAATCTAAAGTTGGTGAAAATCTATCCACGCCCCGTGTTGTAAAGGCCGGTGTCCGTCAAGGTTCTGTCCTTGGCCCGTGCTATTTTGTGCATGATTTCCCGAAACCTAAAAATTGTAAACTATATTTCTATGACGACGATACTGCCTTTATGACATGGGCCCACAAGCCGGCTCACGTTATCTTTCGTCTGCAGCACGCCTTGAAGATGTTCGAAGACTGGTTTTATTACTGGAAGCTTAACCTTGATGTCGGAAAGTGCAATGCTATGTACTTCAACAGAAAGTTGATCCGACCCCTAAATTCTCTTGTTATATTCAATAAAAAATTGGATTGGGTAGACAACTACAAATACCTTGGCGTTATCATTGACTCATGACTCTCGTGGAATCGTCTCGTGACCTACGCTCTGAACAAAGCGAAGAGGGCTAAGTACAGTCTCATAGATCTCCTGCGGCGCAACAGCACCCTCAGCATCGACAATAAGTTACTCTATGGCATGCCTGCGTGGGCGACTATCTGTAGAAGCAGATGGAGTGAGCTACACTCATTCCACAATGTTACCCTGAGGACCATTGCCCAGCTTGACAGAAGGGCTGTGAAAAACCAATCCATCCACTCGGATTCAGACATGGTCCACATTGGAAAGTTTATACAGGATCTCCTTTTGATTATGGTGCAGAAGATGAAGATTCATGACAATGGCCTAGTGACTGGTATACTGAAGAACTCAATGGATTTGAAGTGGCATATGAAGTATCGAAAACCAAGGCACATTATTGACATCAACTTTGAAGACATCAGCAACGTCTCTTTCCCGGCTACTGGAAGATGTGATAATCTTCTTTCTCCTTGTTTGTTTGTTTGATTTTTTTTTCACTTGAATTTTGTTTCTGACAATCGTCAATCTTTTTTTTTTTTGTATAATATGGAAGACCGCTTGGGTTGGTTAGGCTTCTTGACTACCTCAGTATATTTCGTTTGGAATCTTTTCTGGTACGATGAGAGTTGTGAAAGCGCTGCTTTTGTCCCATCTGATAAAATGTACACCTTACTGTTCGATTCTCGATTGTCTTTACTGCATCAGAGCAAATTTACTTTCTGATCAGGTCTTTGTATTCGTTGAAGAAGGCAGCGTGGCTGCCGAAATGCGCATACGTTCTAATAATCATCTTACGTGGATAAGTGGTTTCCTGTTGTTCTTGACCACTGGATTGGTCGAGGTGCACCTCACACCTGGCCTATTTTCCGGATTTAATCTCTTGAATTTTATTCTATGGAGCCATCTGACATCATTAGTTTACATTAGTCCTGTGGAGAATGTAGAAAATTTGAGAAATCTGAAAGTTGATGGGTATAATGCATTTAGAAACAACTCTGTTTTTTCTTTGAAAGTGTCGGCAGACAATGAGGAGTAAATTAGGTTCAGCAGCTTAGCTGGTGGTATTCATTTTCAGCAGTTATTGCATCCTAGCCTTATATGTAATATTAGGTAATAAAAGATAGTTTTTGTCGAAAAACTTTAATCGCCATGTATTTGCGAAATAAAGATGCATTCCTAAAATCATTAAGGACAAAAGATTCTTAAAATAACCAAAATGTCACTCTTTGGACTTTTTATTCTGTTTAGTAAACTCCCGATATATTAAAAGTTATTTTATAATATATAGGGTGAGGCATTTATCTTGAATTTATCTTGACAATTGAATATCTCGGAAACTAAGCATTGTACGAAAAAATATCCAAAATCAAAAGTGAATGATTTCGCGGGGGAAATTAATTAGTTAACCCCCCCCCCCCCTGTGGGGGGGGGGGGGGGAGGGGTGACTTTGAAATCTTAATTAGGAACCCCTATATTTAATGGCATATTTAGATTGCACACAATATTAGAGAAACGTTTTATTCCTGGTGTTTTATCAATTGATTCAACCGTTTAGGAGATAGAGGCCCTGAAAGTGTGGAACTTCTAATGTTTTGAACCCAATTTCTGGGCCTCTATCTCCTAAACGTTTGGATCAATTGAAAAAAAACACCAAGAATAAACTATTTCCTGAATATTGTGTACAATCTGAATATACCATTAAAAATAAGGGTTCCTATTTAAGATTTCAAAGTTACCCCCTTCTCCCAGCCTTTCTCACAAGTGGGGGGGGGGTAATTTTTTAACTAGTGAATTTCCCCCGCAAAATAATTCACTTTTGATTTTGGACATTTTTACGTACAATGCTTAGTTTCCGAGATATTCAATTGTCTCAAGATAAATGCCTCACTCTGTTTAATATGCTTATCATCGATTTCATCCTCAAATTTTCTTCTATTAGTTTTTAAGTTTTTATGATTTTGAGGATAAAATAAAAAAAAAATAATATGCACTGACTGCTCAATTCTAAGGTTAGGTTAGTTTAGGTAGGTTGGTTAGGTTATGAACTGACTGAATTTTCGTTTTATTTTGCCGGCCAGGTGGCCGAGAGGGCTAGGGCGTAGGCTTTCTAGTTCTCGAGCCTGCCTGGCAGTGGGCTCGAATCCCGCCGTGGGCATGGATGTTTGTGTAAAGGGTGCAAAATGACCATAGTAGTCGACGCCAAATTTCTAGAACCCCCGTCGTCTCATTTTAATTTTGTATTCTCATTATTAGATCGGTTTAATTAATTGAATTTTTCTTGATTTTATTAAATTTATAGGGACGTGAAGTCTTCAACACTCACTGAATCATGACAAACTTATTCTGAGATGCCTCCACTGATGAACATTTCTCTCGGTTTGGCCACAATTATTTCTTCCAGGTTAAGCTTGACAAATATCTCAATCATGGTCCACTTCGAACAAATCGTGTGGGACCAGGGAAAAAACAACAAACAGCGCTGGAGTATTCATACTAAAAATCTAATTATCAAAAACTCATGGACCCATATCAGATCGACTTTGTTGTCTTTTTTAATTCTTTTTTCATGGTTCCATAACTAAGATTACCAACCATGTCAGGCTAAATTGAACTGTTTTCTCCTGTGCCTAGGGAGAGATGAGAGAAACATTTCCAACAACAGGACCTTGTTTTACCACGCCGTCATTGCATTGCCTTTTATATGATTTTCTTTAATCATAATTTTAATTATAGCCTAACTGCGTGATGCAACTAATAAAAATGTGGGGCATTCAAGCACCCATCATTCCAACAGATTATTGTACATGACCAACGCTACGGTACAACGTCTACTTGGTCTTCATATCATCTTATCTCTACCTTCCATGTTATCAAGATACATCATGGAGAAAAAAAACTGTTATTTTGTTGTCAATATTTTCGTTTTCTCTCATTGTTTAGTCCAAACACCACTACGCATGATGAACTTCTATTATCACTATTGTCGTAAAAAAGTA
This sequence comes from Rhysida immarginata, assembly GCA_023313115.1. Classification (NCBI taxonomy): domain Eukaryota; kingdom Metazoa; phylum Arthropoda; class Chilopoda; order Scolopendromorpha; family Scolopendridae; genus Rhysida; species Rhysida immarginata. Next base: position 22,359 of record JAHWFO010029791.1, read on the forward strand.
ATTGTTACACACGCACTTTAATTCAATGTTTTTTGTTTTTTTTTTTCTACGCCACTATCGCTTGTTTTTCAAACATTAGAGTACAATATTTACAGGTCAGGACGAAATCAGAAGGGAAGTAGGTAAAAAAAAATTTTTTCAATATGTTACACGATCCACATATGAGGGTTGGGGCAAAAGTCATGGCAACTATTTTTTTTTTCTTGAAGATACTAGTCCGGTTGGAAAATGTGGCAATATGGCCTTGACGGTGCAAAAGAATGACAACACAGTACACATAAAGTTGACATGACAAACCTGGGCCACATCGGGAAGTTTATACAGGACCTCCTTTTGATTATGATGCAGAAGATGAAGATTCATGACAATGACCTAGTACTGGAATACTGAACAACTCAATGGATATGAAGTGGCATATGAAGTATCGAACACCAAGGCACATTCTTGACATCAACTTTGAAGACATCAGCAACGTCTCTTTCCCGGACTACTGGAAGATGTGATAATATTCGTTCTCCTTGATCTTTTTTTTATTTCGTTTGTATTTTGTTTCTGACAATCGTCAATCTTATTGTCTTTTTTGTATAATATGGAAGACCGCTTGGGTTAGTTAGGCTTCTTGACTACCTCCGTGTATTTCGTTTGGAATTTATTCTGGTTCGATGAACTTTGTGAAAGCGCTGCTTTCGTCCCATCTGAAAAAATGTACACTTCACTGTTCGATTGTCGATTGTCCTTACACTCTGTAGCTGTTTTCGCCTCCGATGATGGTGTAACAACGAAACCCGTAAGGCATAATAAACATTCTACCGTCATTTGTATGACCCTTATTTTTTTATTTAGTTTATGTGATATTAGATAGCTGGATATCATGAACAGAAATATGACCTAGATATAATAAATTGACTATTTGAAGGAACCACCGTACATATTATTAACGGCAACTTTAGCCATTTTTCCCTAAGATAAAACTCGAACCCCGTTTACAATTTGGTTCTCCATCTTCGTGTGCCTGTATAAAAATTATTAGTGAATAAAATTTTACCATGCTTTTCAATATTCTCCGGAATAAGTGAGATATTCCTAAACATTGACAAAGAACACCGCAGTAAAAAAGTATATTCTGATGGAAAGAAAGAAAAACGTTGAAAAGAAGTCAGATATTAGTGTTTCCTGAATAGTGATTTTAAAAACACGTTAATTTCCCATCTAAAGATGTAAGTGCATATTGTAGTATATTGTTGAAACTCCAATTTGTTCAGGGCATTATTAGCAGAAGCCTGAAACAAGCCTAGTACTAAGTGCGAATGGAACTATTTCTTAAAAAATACAATAATTACTATGGAAAGACTATTAATAGCAGACACAAGAAGAAACCGCTTTTCCACAAAGGTATGTTCTTGTGTCTCTTACTGATGGGACTATTTCTTATCAACATACAAAAGGTACATACTAAAACATTGGATATGAATAACTTTATTGAGACTTAATGGTTTAACAATGACATATAGCAAGTAAATTATTTGACTTGGGTGTAGATCTATTAAGCTAGTGCCTAACAATTAAAGAAAACATCTAGTTGAAGAATTTTGTGCTTAAGCCAAGAAAAAAGAAACATAAAGGAAAATAGAAAAATTAAAGGCGCTTCAAAATCATTAATGGAAGAACCGTCTTTATTTCCCAAATTAATAAACTCCTAATGAAAGAATTATTTGCAATTATTTTTACGTTGAAGTATTAAATTTTAACGTTATATATTTAACTCTATAAGTCGAAGCTTTTTGTTATATAAGAGGTATTTTGTTTGATCCTGTTGGTTAATAAAGAAGTTTGTTGGAAATTGTTCTGCTCCACAGTCTGGTCTGTCTTTAGTGCGCCTTTTATGTCCATAAGAATCTGGCTCTTAGCCTGAAAAGCAATTAAGGAGCGCTGTCGTTAAAAGGAATACTTAGCCTCGAGACCACCTATTGGTAAATTAACAAATTATATCCATGTTAACGGCCATCTGTGTTATATTAATATCTGTGAGAAAGAAACGGAAGTTTTACTGTTTAAATTTTCAACCTTTTTAACATTATTTAATACACATTTTTCAGCATATGATGCTTACATTTTGTTTTAACTCTCCTTTTCAGATATACTTACACTATTTCAGTTGATTATAATTGAGACATGGGTCCTTTGATAAAAGTGAAGAGTGCTGATTTTCTGCGTAAACGAATTCAAAGAATAGTTGTTCAAGAGCTGGATGAAGATAAGAAGAAGAAGAAAAATAGAGATTTTGGATTCGACCTTTTTTCTAACAAAAACATACACCCCCTAAACCGTCTTTTCTGGGGAATAATTTTAGTTTCTTGCATTTTACTAGCTTCCTACCAAAGTTATGAAAGAATCGAGTTCTATTTATCTGAACCAATCGAAGTTGTGAGCGATATAGGAAACAAAAATGTTCCTTTAAGCAAACTACCAAATATTACCGTTTGTAGTGAAGCTTCTGCTTTTGTAAACAGTAAAAAAAAAAGTCCTGGTAAATGTAATTTTATTACTGACACTCTGAAAGAGGAATTTCGAGATATTAATGTTTATGACTATAGGAATATCACAGGATCCATAGAATTATTACCTCAGGCAAGTATATTATTACCTTTAAAGATTAATATTATATTTATCTAAATCTTATTTTTATAAGAAATAAACTTCTGTAAACATTTCAAAACCAAAAAATAAGCTTAATATCAATTTTAAGCTTAACATGTATATTTTACTAGAAGCGAACCCACCCGTTTGTATAATCGGGAAATAACCCATTGTTAGATAACCCATAGTTAAGCGTGGTTCCCACATGCGTAAAAACAACGGCAGAAACCACCAGGCAGAAAAATTTTATGATATCACTTCCCGTTTTCGTCTCTTCTGCCCGACTGAAAATTTCTGCTTTTTAGAGTTGGGTTGAGTTCAACTTTTGTGGCATAAGCAGGGCAGAAACGACTGCTCAGCCAATAGAAAACGATCTCTGCAGTGACATCACAGTGACGTCCTCTCTCTCTCTTTCTCACAAAATAAAAATGTCGGACACTCAGCTCACAACAGAGACAAATGAAAGTAAGAGACTGGCAGTGACCTCCCCTCTAGTGGTGCCTTCGCGCCGCCATATCGGGATTGGCAAGAAACAGCTGATCGCCGTAGGCAATGCATGTGAATCAATCGCAAACATTTATTTTTTCTAATATCTACCTAAGATATCTCGATGAATTTATTATGGAACCACCAGAAAAACTTGCTCTATTAAACAAAAAAATAATCATTCAAATCGGCCCATCTGATAAAAAGTTATTTGATGATAAATAAAGTTATTTTTAAACATAGTTTAAATGAAAAAGGAGGAAGATATTATATTAAACAATTAACTAGGAAAATTCTCCTCTATAAATTATAATTTTAAATAAAATAAAATATACAGGTTACATCAAATTACCTTTGATATGGAGTATAATAATAACTCACCGGACCATATTAAGGTTACTTTCTCTTGTCTCTCTTCTTATTTCGATCTGTATCTGTTTTTTTTTGTTGTTGTTTTTTGTTTTTTTTTTATAATTTATATTAAAAAGCAATTAATTTACGAAAATTCTCCTTTATAAATTCCTTTATTTAAGGTAAATAAAATAAAATATACATATCAACAATAATTTGGATTATAATTAATGAACTGTACATTTTATTTTATTTACTTTAAAATTATAATTTATAAATGAGAATTTTCGTAAATGAATTGCTTTTTAATAAAAATATAAAGAAAAAAGCAAAAAACAGATACAGATCGAAATGAAAACAGACAAGCGAAAGTAGACTTCCTCCCCCCCTTTTAAAATAACCCTCACTGTTGTTCTGGCGCGAATCTATTGTTTCATAATTTATGAAAGAAAAAACATGCCTGTCAGTTGTTGTGCATATAATTGCACAAATCGTTTTTTAAAAGGATCCAATATTTCATTTCACAAGTAATCATGTGTATTAATAATATGTTAATAGTTTATTACAATATGTGGATTAATAAACTGATTATTATCAACGCCAAGTGAAAGTAATTACTTTCACTTGTCTCTGATCCAATTATTTTATTCAACTAAGAATTATTTCATCCCTTTTTTGTTTAAAAAACAATTGAGTACCTTTTAAAAGTATTTTAGGTTACCAGATTTTCTTTTAATTTAAAATTTTAAAATCAATTAGCTAAAATTTGATAA
>JAHWFO010029794.1:0-40136 GCA_023313115.1 Rhysida immarginata
ATTACGAAGTGCTTTTACCTCCTCGTGAACTCTTCTAGTGAGCCTATTATACTTGGTCTTAAGCCATGAATCACGAGTTCGGTACCACTGCCTTCTAACCTTATTCCTTTGCTCAATTAATTGTTTGATTTCTGGGGTGAGATCAAGGTGATCAGCTCGCTTCGACTCTAAGGGTGAAGCACTAGAGTCAATAGCTGCATTTATACGTTTAGTAAGCCTTTTCACATTGGTATCTATGTCGCTCGTACTATGTACGTTATTTAACGGGGCGTCATCGTTTTTGAGAATTTCTCTAAAAAACTTCCAGTCTTGTTTGAGCCTCAGTTCTTCTTTGAGGTCAATGTTTACGTTGTCAAAATTTAGTGCAACTGGTTTATGGTCTGAGGATGGATCATTGACAGTATAGATACTGAATGATTTGTAGAAGCCCTTCAACAACACAATATCAAGTACATCGCTTGAAGGAGAATGATCACAATAATATGTATCATCCACAGGGCCTACTGCAATAATATCAGATTGCCTTTGCACGTAGCCATACAAAAGGACACAGTTTTGGTTATGGCATCTTGAATTCCAGTGCGAGTACTTAGCGTTCAGGTCTCCCGCCATAATAACGGGAATATTCCCGGAAAACAGCTCGTCAAGCTCATTGGCATCGAATTTATGCTTGGGCGCATTATATAGAGCCACTAGTTTCACCTCTCCCAGTGTGGCATCAGTAATGATAGCAGAGGCAGCTTCCATTCCCATATAGTCTCGTGTGGTTCCTCCCGATGATGAATGCCTTTCTTAATAATATTTGCTGACCCACCTGACGGGGACTTTACTATAGTGGGAAGAGTTCTGTCTTTACGATAGACACAGTAACCAGGCAGCCTGAAGTCGCGGTCTGGCCTTAAGTGTGTCTCACATAGAAATGCTATGTCTACATCCCATTGGGTTAGGAATTTGTAAAACTCAATACGCCTCCAGGGGACCCCCCTGGCGTTCCATATTACGCAACGAAGTTTACCTCGATTTGTAATAAAATAGCATCGATCAGCCATACTGTCAGTGTTTATTCGTAAGTATTCCACTTATCAGTGGCATTTTCTTGCCCAGTTCGTTTAATAAATTGCATACACTGCCAATTTGTTTATACATTAGTTGAAAATCATTCACGTTAATGCTCTTATCTTGTTTGGAGACCATTGAGGCATAGGAAATCTCCGGGGACACTTTAGCACTTTGCACTCTCCTGATTTGCGGATATTTAGGAGATTTTGTGTAACTGGAGGTGTGTTGTCCATTACATCGAATACATTTTGGGGGATTTTGTCCTTTTACATTTGGGCAGTCTTTTGACTGATGATCTTTAGCGCATTTGTTACAGCGAGGGGCTTCAGTACACCCTAGAGATATATGACCAAATCGTAAGCAATTAAAGCATTGTAATGGTCTCTTATTTCCACGGAACATTTCGATGGATACAGCTAAGGGTCCTATGCGAGTAACATTTCTTAGAGTCTTGTTGTGCTCTGTGTTCGCTAACAGAACCAGAATCATAGGCATATCAATGGATCCTTTAGATTTTTTAAGTCTAATCACGTTCTCAGGAAAATAATTTACCTTTTTTAGGTCTTCCTTAAAATCGTTAAGGTCATAGGTCACGTCTACATTTCGTATAACGTATTTGAGGACTTTTTCCGATTTAAGTTGATGATGCTGAACCTTTAGCATGTTATCAGCCTTAATGCCGGACACCAATTTACTATGCGTTTCCTCATCATGACACCTTATTTTGATCGTCTCTGCTCTGCCTGTGTGTACAGTAATTTGGTTAATCGCCACATGCTTTTGAATCTCGCCCAGGATTTGCTTGATTGGCTGACCGTGAGTACGTATTATGATTGGCGGAATATAGGAGCTGCTCTTGGTATTTGGCTTTTCAACATTTTTTCGCTGTTCGGACTTGCTTTCTCGAAAAACAACAGCGATTGTATCATTTATATCAACAACATCCTTGATGTTGTCAATTTTCAACGCTTTTTTAGCCTTTTTGGATTTTGCAGGTATCCATTTATCCGAATCATTGTATAGCCATTTGCGATTTGTACTATTCGGGTCTTTGCCATCGTTATCATTACTCCCTAAGCCGGAGGGGATAATTTCCAGAGGCTGATGATTCACACTCTCTATTTCACAAGAGTCTCTTAGATAGTCAGAAGTTTCACCTGTAGGCTGATTACCTTTCATTGTTACCTTTCCAACTTATTAAAGTTCTCGTTGGCTTCATTACGTGCTGCAGATATTTCAGCATTCATATTAGCAACTTTATCGTGGATTTCAGTTATGTTCCCTTTTAGTGACTCGACTTTTCCTTGTAAATTATCATATTTAGTACACATTTCTTGGCGCAAAACCTCTAGCTTATCCTTAATTATAGCATCCAAAGCTTCGAATCTGTAATCTTTACAGGCATCTTTATATATCTCGCCATACGTATATTTACCATCACTTGTTTTTTGGCTTGCAATGCCACTTAACGCTTTGCCTGAGTCTGGCATTATGATAAAATTTAAAATAATAAGTAAAGAATAGTCAGACTGCTAGCCCTGAAAAGGGCTTTTCCAGAATAAGATCTGTAGAAAAAACAGCCTTAAAGAATAGGATATAAAAAACCGCTGACCTTAAGGGAATGCGCCTTCAATTAACGTTCCATCTCCAATCTATGCCACCAAAGAGTAGGATACCTGTGAAGATAGCACTCGACAATCGACAATCGAACAGTGTAGTGAAAAAGAATGACGCGAGTGGTCCAGGAGCCAAGCTCACTTCGCACGCTCGCCCAAAAAGTAGACCAGAGGAGGTACACTGAACTGGGAGAGAAGCCTGATGAACCTTTATATTCCTCCAGAGAATGAGTCCCGAGAGGGGACGAGTCAGATTGTGGATTGACGAATAGAGTCCCCAAAAATCAGCAGGATCTAGAAGATCCAATAGTTGGGGAAGACGGCCTTGTTAACGTCATCAAAGCAGACATCCAGGACATGGCGGGGTCTTCGAAACCTGAGGGGACCCTTAACAGCGAGTGGGTGGTCCAGGATACCAGAAACCAGGGTGTTTTCATGATTCTCCATCTTGGGTAGCATGTTCTTCATAAGAGTCTGGACAAAGGTGCCTATGTGGGTCATCCCCAGATCCTCATAGATAGAGTGGTTGTTGGCAACTCTTCTGTCAAGTTGGGAAATGGACCAGAGAGCAACATTTTGGAAGGTCTGGAGATCCTTCCACCTAGATTTGCAAATAGAAGCCCAAGCAGGCATTCCATGAAGTAAGATAGTACGAATCACAACCTTGTATATCAAGAGTTTGTTATCCACACCAAGAGCGCTGTTTCGCCCCAGAAGTGCAATCAAACTGAACCTCGCTTTCTTTGCTTTGTTGAGTGCGTATTGGACTTGGTCGTTCCAATTTAGTTTGGAGTCGATCATGACATCAAGATATTTGTAGCTTTTTACCCACTCAAGTTTCTTGCCAAATAAGAAGAGAGGCTTTGGAGGGTTTTTGCATTTGCGAGTGATAAACATGACCTTGCACTTTTTGACATTCAGCTTTAATCGCCACTTTGTGAACCAGCTCTCGCACTGATGTAAAGCTTTTTGTAGTCGAGTGATGACATGTGCTGGGTTTCGTGCCCAGGTCATGATGGACCCGTCGTCAGCAAATAAGTAAAGATTACACTTTGTAAACTTGGGAAAGTCATGGATAAAGAAGTTGAATAATGCTGGCCCCAAGACAGAGCCTTGGGGTACACCAGCATTAACATCGCAGGGTTCAGACAAGCGGTCCCCAACCTTAACACGAAAAGTCCTCTTTGACAGGAAGGAGCGAACCGGAGCAATTAGATCGTCAGGGAACCCATAGGTAATGATTTTGTAAATGAGCCCATCATGCCAGACTTGATCAAAGGCCTTTTGGACATCGAGGAAAATGAGGCCACCAAACATAGAGAGGTTGAGAGGACCGTTTAAATCAGCAACGAGCCTCCATAACTGAAGCTGACAAGAGTGGCCTGTACGGAAGCCAAATTGCTCACTACGAATGAGGTTGTTTGCCTCGCAGTAGTCGTTGAACCTCTTGAGTATAGTGCGCTCAAAGACCTTGAAAAGCATGGGCAACAAGCTAATGGGCCTATAACTTGTGGGAAGAGCAGGATCCAGTCCAGGTTTAGGAATGGTGATGATGACTGAGTCCTTCCAGGCACTAGGGAAATGGCCGCTAAGCCAGCAGTCATTTATGACCTTGGTGATGATGCAGATAACACTGGGAGGCAAATTCTTGAGAGCACTGTTGGTAATGGTGTCGATGCCGGCTGCGTTTTTGCTTTTGAGGCGCTTTATGATGTCCCATATCTCAGAGGTGCCAATGACATCAGGAGAGCCAAGAGCGTGCTGTGTGTGATCATACCTATCACACACGTCTTTGACCTCACGAGTAATATTGACCAGATCATCCTCTTTGGGCGTAGAGAATTGGCTCTTCAGTGAATCGGCGATAATTTGTGCTTTGTCCTGGTCATTGCTAACAAAATCGCCACCCTCTGTAAGCAAAGGAGGAAGAACAATAGTCATTTTGCTTTTAAGGGCCCTGACCATACTCCAGAGAGAGTTATCCTGGACGGACAGACTTTTAACTTTGTCGTTCCATCTTTGATTCCTTAAATCCTTAATCTGATCACTTACCTTGCGGGATAGCCTGTTGTACTTCGTCTTGAAGTGGAGAAATCTGGTACGCTGCCAAAGTCTTCTGAAGTGGTTTTTTTCGTGGATGAGTTGCCTGATGGAGGGAGGAAGTTCCAGGTGGTCTGGCCGCTTGCAATCCACCGGAGTAGCACTAGCATTTGTAGCCATCTTGATGGAGTGAGTGACCTTTTTGATATTTTCGTCAATGTCACTGCTGGTGACGGGATCCTGACAGGGAATGTTACTGTCGTTCATAAGTTCTCTAAAAAATTTCCAGTCCTGCTTATAACGAAGATTTATTCTCAGGTCGATATTTATCCCCTCAAAATTTAGTGCAACTGGTAGGTGATCAGATGATAAGGCATTTACTGTAAAAATATTGCAGGGTTTGAAAAACTCCTTGAGAACAGCAATGTCGAGCACGTCACTAGCGGGTGAGTGATCACAGTAGTATGTATCTTCAAGAGGGCCAATAACCGAAGTGTCGATCTGATCTACCATGTACCTATAAAGTACCAAACCACTTTGATTAGTGCATCTGGAGTTCCAATGTGGTTGTTTCGCATTCAAATCACCCGCTATAACGACTGGAGTGGGCCCAGACAGTAGTTCATCTAAGTCGTGAGGGTCTAACTTGTGCCTGGGTGGGTTGTATAGGGAAGTAAACTTCACCTCTCCAACATCAGCATCTTTGATGACAATGGAAACTGCTTCCATATTGACAAGGTTAGGTGTGACAATATTAGTGTGATTAATACTTTTTTTGACAACAATAGCTACCCCACCAGAAGCTGGATCTGAAGCTTTTTTAGGGGGCCTATCTTTCCGGTAAACATAGTACCCTGGTAGATTGAAAGCCTTACTCTGTTTGAGATGGGTTTCGCACAGGAAGGCAACATCGATGTTCCAGCTTGTGAGGAAATCGTAGAACTCATGACTCTTGCGAGGGATGCCCCTCGCATTCCATATAGTGCAACGTAGCTTACCTTGATTTATAACTTTGAAGATAGCACTTAAGCTAAATGGCTTAAATAGACTCGTGAAAACCACCGTTTCCCAGTTCAAGCAATTCTACTGGTTCATAATTGGTAGTCAATACCTAGTTGATAGTTGATTGGATGGGAATGGCATCCAATGATATTGACTTTTAAACATCTTATATATGATACTATGACATACGAATAGGATTAATCGGGTTGAAAGCTCTTTCAAACTATGAAAAAAAGATATCGTTATTCTGTATGTCAATATCGATAAAAATCGATATTATAAACATACGATTATCGTATAAACATCGCCCGGAATAATATCGATTATCTGAAAATATCGATATATCGCCCAGCACTACTGCCCTCCCTCGAAGGTGTTGATTAAATCATAAATTGCATACCCTCGAATACTTTCGATTTCGATACCCGTAAATGACCCTGAAATGGATGAAAAAACCCGCAATTTACCCAGAATCTTTCAATACCCGTAAATTACCCGAGATGGAATGAAATTACCCGGATTCCGGGTAAATACCCGGAAAACGCCAACGCTGCTTCCAGGTGACGTCACAATCCCAGAAGGCAATGCAAGTGCTTTTGAGAGAAATAGGCCGATAGAGACCACCTTCTTTTTAACAACCTTGGATCTAGTTCTTCTAACACATCACTGATCTTATCTCAATCGACCAAGTCATGTGATTAGATGATATTTTCAGTCACGATGTTGCCATGTGTAAATCAGTGTGCTCGTCGCATATATGAAAAAATATAATTTCATACACATAAATAGATCCATTATATATAACTAATTATTCTTTTAAATAAGGCAATTCACTCAGATCATAGAAATGAATAAAATTATAAATTAAAAAGGAAAAAAAATTTGGTTAGTGTCATCAGTTATTTTATGGTTTCAAAATCCAATAGCTGGGGGATAAGCTTTCCAGTCCTGGAATCTGTCAGGACGTGGCTTTGAATACCATGTTTGTTTTTGTCCTCTGAATGGTTAAAGATAATGATCATATGGAATTGTCTGCAGATTGTGTTAGCATATTAATCATGTGAAAGGGTGTAAACTGACGGAGATGTTGATAGGATTAAAAACCTAATGAGGCAACCAACTAAATTTCATTGATACCCAAAACATTGAGGCAATTTCCAACAATCTCAATAAAAAAAACCTTCAATCTCAATAAAAAAAACACTTCAACACACAAAAATTATTCTTTTAAAAATGAAATTTCAATATGCAGGTTAATATATTGTGTAAATATTGTAAATTTTAAATGAATTTGGGGTTATAACTGATCCTGAATTATGTAGTTAAACACAGAGTTTTGACTATTTTATTAAAAGTTTATTTTTAAATAATGATATTTGTGTGTTGAGGTGTTAAGTTTTTAGGCTTTTATTGAGACAAATTTAATTGGTTTTGATTTATTATATGAAAGTAATTTTTAAAAGATCTTAATATAAAAATACATGTTATTTAATTTTTTTGAAATAATATGATCAGTTTGCTTGAGTTTCAAATAATGATACCGTTGCTAGGAGAGGATGATTTTTAGTTTTTCCAAACGTGTTGCTTCCATCTTCAATTGAATTCGATTGCTACAGTCCCCATGAAATTTTTGAATGTTGCAATTGGAGTTTCGGATTTCCATTTGTGAGTTCAAGGCCAGCTTTTAGAAAGCTTTAGTTTTGTGGTCGGTATTACTAGAAAGGCCCAAAATATCTAATACATATAAAATATGTTCCATAACAGTTGACATTACAATGCTCAATGAAATGTCTGTGGTTTGAAATATGCAGGGCATGCTCAATATATTGCCCTTGTTGGCATACACTATCCACCTTGAAAACATTCTGCGTATCATTTAAAACATTTTCTGTATAAGAACAAGCTCCATCTCTTATAACTATTGTGTCCATTGGTAATCTTAATGCAAAAAATTGTTTCAGAGCAGTTCAATGTGATTGCCAAACAGCCTTGATATTAATCCCTGCAGCTTCTTGTGGGAATATCTGAAGGAGAAGATCTACTGCAATATAGCAGAACTGAGAGCAGCCATTTTTTTGTGAATTTTTTCTGAGATTGACAGAGGAATTGTGTCCTAAAGAGAGTCAGTCACAAACATGAGAATTCACTTCGAAGAAGTTATAAGTTCACTGAAGTACATGTTTAACATATCCTGCATCATCACATATAAACTGAGTACATTCTAGTGAGTTTTATAACGGAGAGTGCAAATGACTTGCACGACGAAGGGTCCGAGAGCCTAGGAATGGGGACCGCTGGTCCAAACATTGGAATCGCACAATACACATTCTAGTGATATTGAAACGGGCGATCAGTAAACAGTGGGGTAATTATGTAGATAACGGCCTCCACCCCAACTTGCGTTTTTCCCTACCTTGCGTTGTTTTTTAACATACATCTTGGGTTGCTTAGTGCTTTTTGGGGGGTGGACGAAAAATTTAGTTTTTGTTTTTGGTGGGAACGTTTTTTTTTTCACTCGAAAGCAGTGTCCTTTAGATTAATGGTGCCGACTTCCTTCTTCCAGATACTAGATACACAACGCCATCTGGTGGTAGAGGTTGAAGTCAGGCACGGAAAAGCAGACGATGGTGAAAATGGTCAATAGAAAAATACTGACCATTAGCCTCCTGTAACCGGCCGGGGGGGAACCAACTGCCCCCACTATAGTGGCTAAAATGAATAGTGTCGCAATCGGCGTAGTTCTCGTGTCTCACTGCCAGATGGCCTTACTGTACCCTGTTAGGGTATCCTTGTGTAAGTTGTCCATAGATATATCATATTTAAACATGTTTTTCCAACGAAATTTTGCTTTTAATTCGATTAAATTTCAGTAGAAATAATATTTTATTTTATTAAACACAATCTTCAATAAATAATTAAATGAATAAAAGATATTAAAATTGTTTTGCTTGAAATAATTTGAGCCAAAATTCTTTTCAATATTTATTATCAAATTGAAATACATGCATTAGGGAAGAAAAAAAACTCATTAATTTTTAAGCTGTTAGCTTCTATGCAATTTTAAAAATTTCATTTTGTTCTTATTAATTTTTGACTTGTTAATACCTTTAATAAAAAAAAATGTAGCCTTGTCAAAACATAAAATTTAAAAATTTTAGAAGTTATTATCTTTTGATGATTTTGACAACCAATTAAATAAATATATTTTCTAACAATTTAAGTATGTCACAATACACATCCCGATGAATTTCATTGGAACTAAAATTCAGTATAATATTATCTTCTAAGTTTTTAATAAAATTAAACAGTTTTAATGAGGGATAAAGTAAACCACCTTTATCAAATTGTTTGGTGAAATTAACAGTTTCATCGGTCATTATCTCTCTTGTGCTTAACATTTCCGTTTTACAAACTTCACAGTTCAAACTTTTTAAATTTTTTCTTGTCACATATCCACTAATATAGTAAATCAATCTATCATCACTGTTTTTATGAAAATAAGCACCATGATCTGCCAGCCATGAATTTTTCTGTAGTGTACCCTCAACTGTATAAAGATCTCCAGAATTAATTAAATCATCGGAAATACATACATGAATACATGAAATGTCATCATGTCTTTTGAATACATGAAACTTCAATCTTCTTATTCAGTCGTCAGCAATGATATTATATCTTGAACTGGAGAATTTCCACGTTTGAGACGGACAGACATTGTGAAACCAATAAGTAGCTCCATTCTTTTATTTGGCAGAACAAGTATTTTATTTATTCGAAGATGTTCATATAATCTTGGGCTTTTCATTTTCATAAAAAGGCATTAAAGAATCCACTTCTTATCAAAAGCATACCATTTGTTGATCGTCTTCGAATTGCTCTTAAACAATGCATCACAGAAAGTTCTTGCTTTTCCGGCAATGATTTTATTCTTTTTTGTAACACTGATTGTTCAATTTGATTTTTTTTTTCTTTAATTGATATATTTCTATATTACATTTTTAAATTTTAATTTTCAGTCTTTGAACTGTCTTAACATTTTGGTTCTGCATTTTTTTTACTCTTGAGCAAACCTCATCGATGAGGGCTAGTGATTTTTTATTTTTCCTTGATTGATTATTTAAGAGCAATTTTTTAAAATATTTACATTTAAGACAAATTGTGTCACTGTCTACTTTCTGCATACATTCTATACTAAAATAACATACTATTAGAACACAGTGTTTTTGATAAATATATTTCTTTGTGTTGAAAATTATCGAATGGTCCCATTCCTGTACATAAATTATAATTCTCTACATCATCTAAAATATTCTGAATTTCACTCAAAGTTGAAATAGTTTGAACAAGATATTTTACATTTTTCAAAAAGACTGGATTAATATATTCCGTAGGAAATGGCATTAAAAAAATAAAAATATTGTTAAATATGTGAGGAGGATTGTGGCTTCATTCCATTAGGGTAATAGAATAGTACTCCTTAATCTTTTCAAAATTACACTCTTAATATGTGTTAAGAACTATCCCCCCCCCCCAATTTTTATTCTCTTTATCCAATTTTTATCTTCTTAATGTCTTATATTTTAACAATTTTAGTTTAACCGAGCGGATTTGAAAATTCCACAAGCAGCTTTTTTTTTTTTTCCAAAATGCATTTTTCATTCCGCAAAATAAGCTTTTTATTTCCAAACTACACATTCTGTTTCGCAAAAAATATATATATTTTTCCAAAACACTTTTTTTTCTTGCAAAATGCAGCTTTGATTCTATAAGTTGCATTTTATATTTTTTAAAATGCATTTTAGCATTGCAAAAAACTGTAAGAATTTACTATGTATGCTCGATATGCTTTTATAGGCAATTTGTTTTAAGAACGAAATGCACAAGAGAAAATAAAACGCATGTTATTAAATTTGATTATGAGAATCGGAAGAAATTCTGTTTATTTTTTAAATTAAGTTTCCTATAAAATATGTAAATATTATCTATCTTAAAGTATTGAAAGATTAATTACAGATAAATGCAAATAAACTTTCGATCGCTCGAGATTCGCCATTGATTTCAATGTTGTAAATAGAGCTCAGTACCCTAACAAGCTCTACTAACGCCATCTACTTCCGTCATCCGTGAGGAGGACAGCTGCTAGCATTGCGAGCAACGAGATAGAATACGTAGAGTGGCAGACCGACCGCCATCTTTGTTAGGAATTGCTTTTCTGTGGCCATGACAGAAGAGGGCAGTAATGATAGAGTCAATAGACAGAAACATGTGTGATGCTGGTAATAAATAACGTTTATAGACATTTAATTTCACTGGAGAATATTTGAACAGTTTAATTAAATATAATTAGAGATCTTCCTTTCCCATTGATATTTAAATGTTGTTTCCAGAGTCTAATAAATTATTTTTATTAAATAAGAAGTCAGATGGGCAATTAAGTCCCTGAAGACTGGCAAAGCTGCAGGTGATGATGAAATCCGGTCCGAGATGTTAAAGGCCTTAAATCAGGATGGTATCCTGTGGCTGACTCGAGTGTGTCAGGTTGCTTGGATATCTGGACAGGCCCCTAAGCAATGGCAGACAGGAATTGTGATCCCTATCTTCAAAAAGGGAGACCAGAGAGATTGCAACAACTATCGAGGCATCTCTTTGCTCAGCATTCCTTGGAAAGTGTACGCTAAGTGTCTGGAGAAGAGAAGTCGGGAAATAGTCGACTCCAAACTGTCAGGGGAGCAGTGTGGTTTCCGACCTGGCCGAAGCACGACGGATCACATCTTTGCTCTAAGGCAAATCTTTGAGAAATCCTGGGAGTATGCAAAAGAGGTCTACGCTTGCTTTGTGGACCTCGAAAAAGCATATGACAGAGTTCCTCGGGAGAAGCTCTGGCAAGTGTTGCAAGAGTATGGAGTGGATGGGCAATTACTGGTTGCTATCATGTCTCTGTACGAAAGCTCTGAGATGTGTGTCCGGATAAATGGCATTAAGTCAAGACCGTTCACCGTGGGTGTTGGACTCCGCCAAAGGTGCGTACTGTCGCCCATCTTGTTCATTATCTTTATGGACTGGATAGACAGGGGCAGCCGAGGCGATGAGCGTGTTTGTGTGGGCGACTGCCTGGTGGAGAGGTTGCTCTTTGCTGACGACCTTGTCCTCCTTGGGTCTTCTCGCACGAACCTTCAGCATGCACTAGACCGGCTTGCAGCCAAATGTGAAGAAGCTGGGATGAAGATCAGTGTGGCTAAAACCGAGGTTCTGGTCCTTTCAAGACAGCCTGCTCAGTGCGCTCTCCATGTTAGTGGAGCCTCATTGAGACAGGTGGAGAAATTCAAGTATCTCGGGATTGCATTCACGAGTGATGGACGGCAGGAGAAAGAATTGGATGCTCGGATCGGTGCAGCAAGCTGTGTCAGACGTGAACTGTGGCGATCCGTGGTAACGAAACGCGAGCTGAGTAACAAAGCTAAGCTCTCCGTCTTCAAATCCATCTTTGTCCCCATTCTCACCTATGGTCATGAGGCTTGGGTAATGACCGAAAGAGTGCGATCGCGGGTACAAGCGGCCAAAATGAGATTTCTGAGAGGTGTTGCAGGTGTTACCCTACTAGATAGAGTGTACAGCAATACAATAAGGGAATCTTTAGGTGTTGAGCCGCTACTTCTCCGCATTGAGAGGTCTCAGTTGCGCTGGTATGGCCACGTGATTCGGATGCCGCAAACTAGTCTTCCTAGGCAGTTGTTATTTTCCAAGCCGGTGGGTAAGAGACCAAGGGGTCGGCCTAGAACCAGGTGGCTAGACTACCTGGAGAATCTGGGTTCGAGTCGCTTGGATATTACCAGGGAGGACATGCGCCTGATGGCGGAAGATCGCGATCGCTGGAGATCCTCCATAGGGCTGCTGCCCCCGCGACCCTAACGGATAAGCGGGTTTGAAAAGTAAGTAAGTAAGTAAGTAAGTAAGTAAGTAAAAATCATTTAAAAGTTTATTCTGTTTATATAAAATTTCAACATTTAATTCTTTTTCATAATTAGAAGCCCCACAGTATTATCGTTTCTTCATAAACTCCAACTCTAATTCAATAACTATTTTTGTTGTTTTACAAAACATTCTTTATTGTCTTTTAAATAAAATAACTTTTGGGCACATTTGTCGCATTTGAATCCTTGCAATTGTGAGGTTTTTTGTCGGCAATAATGATGTATCCAAATGAAGAAGTAATGTTTTAATATTAATTATTAAAATTAGTAGAATTTTAGTGGAATAATGTGATTCCTCGTCAGTATAACTGCTTATGAATAAATGAGGAAACTCTTGAAATATTGTAGTTGATAAACGGGTCATTGTGTGATATATTGATTTAAACATAATACTGCCCTTCATTAATAAAATATTTTGCAATCGAAATATTTTTTCTGCAATCGTGCACAACTTAACGTCTCTAGAAACATTAATGAAATAGTTTTTACATTCTTTAATGAAAATTAGCATACTATCTTCACTTTTCTTCTACATATAAGCACTGCTATACTATTTGCAACTTAATTTACTAACATTACCCGCAGGCATTCTCACAAAATAAACTAAGTGAGTTATATTCTGGCATATAATCATGATCCCATTTTTTTGATTAAAGTATTATTATTAAATATATTTTAAGTAGGCGACTTAATACCGTATGCCTTATTAATATTTTGGGGCGCGGCGATTACTTGAGGCCAGCGTTAAAAGCATTCTTGCTCCTTTTATTAATATTTTTTTTAATTTAGAGATAAATATTTTAAATTCATTTGTTTTCTTAATAAAATCACCTTATATTTACCTTAATAAAAAAAATTCTTAAAAAAATTAACTTTTTATGAAGCGGCATCTATTTGAGGGTGGCAACAAAATGGGGCGACTATTATTCAAAACCTTACGATAAGTAAATTTTTCATGTCATCAGTCACTTCACCATTATATGAGCAATCATATAATATCTTCTATTTGCAGAACGAAACTAAAGAGCATTAGGATTGTTGTTTCCGAATGACGAGACAAATAATTCTAAATTATCTTGACTTAGTCTTCTCGTGAAGAGATATTTTAAAATTTGAGTATCACACCAAATAAATTCCTCTTAATTAATAAAAGGTCCAAAATCCGTTTGCCAATTAAACCAAAAACTAGCGTTTTTCTCTTGTAATGCAGCACAAATGATCCATTGTTTAATTTCAATATTTTTAAATAAATCGACAGAATGCCATTGATTTAGCAACAGAATAGCTCAAATTTACTTTAATCAATATAACGTAATCAAATTTACTTTAATCAATATAACGTAGTCAAATTTAGTTTAATCAATATAATACGAACCCTCTCCCCCGCCTCTTTGACCACCCCCTCCCATTTTTTTAAATCGTATTTTCACTGCATTTATAATCAGAATATTAAATAATATTTTATATTACGTTGTAGAGATCTTTTTTTAACTTTTATTTTTGTCCTCAGTATTTTATACCAAAAATTACGGTAAAAACAACCAACTTAATAATTCAAAAAGGTAATTTTATTAAATAATAGTTATTAATTAAAAATATAAAACTAATAAAAAATAAGATATAATAAACAAAAATAATTAAAAAAAATAATAGACAAAATCAAAAGGTAATTTATTTTGATTTTATCTATTATCTTTTAATTATTTTTTCGTTTATTACGTATATCCGTTCATAATGTAATTAAAACAACAGAATTACTCAATTTGGCTGGCTTAATGTCGCTCATTTTAATCTTAGTTTATATAGCCATTTTGCAGTTTATTTCTAGCATGAACACTTTCCAGATCAACGAAATATTTCCAACATATTTTATTTTTTAGAATTTTTACACAAAAATAAACGTTTACTCATGTAATCTGCTGCTTGTTTTTGCCCTCTTCTGTCATGGCCACTCTTAGCACACTGTTAATCAGTTTGGCGGCGCTGACTCTATGTATTCTATCTCGTTGATTGCGTGTGTTAAGGCCGATTCCCATAGCTCCGATTTTAAGTGCGATCATGCGATAATCGCACTTGACTGAGTCGAGCCTATGGAAACCGATTTTCTTATGCCCGATTTCTAGCTCCGATTCGTATGCCCGACTAAAATCGCGACTACAAATCGTCAGTCGCAGTAGTTTGAACCGTACAAACTTTTCTAAGTGCGATCCCGCGATTTCGGTCACGTGGATCACTGTATTGGATCGATCTATTTGGAACTGTGAAGAGAGCCCATCTGTGAATGCTTATATGGCGATGAAAATGTGATTTTCGTAACTCGCAAAATGTTATTAATCAATGAATGTTGAGGAAGTCATATAATTTATATAAAAGAATTGTTTTTATACATAAAAAAATTATCGAAATGAGCAAAATTTATTTACCCATAATCGATCAGACATTATTCAGAATTACAAATTTAAAATCCAATTAACCAAAAAGAGACATTGAGATAGTATTGGTTATAAATATTAGTAAAATATAATATCAGTTGAAGTTTGTAAACGCATTATTTTACTAATCAATATTCTAATTTTTAAGAAATAACAAAATTGATATTCTATACAAAATATTAAAATATTTATAAAATGTCTAGAAAATTTGGATTCGATCAGAAACCAATACAAATATTTTCGAAATATATAATTAAATGTGTAAATATTTAGTTATTTTAAAAAATTCCACCTCACAAGGGTTTTTGTATTAGGACGAAAGTTAAGTTAGTTTATTGGAATTAAAAAAAAAAAAAACCCTTTTATTGTAAAGAGGACTTTTTTTAAATAACTAACTATATACAGTGCAATACAACATTAGTAAAACAATGAATCTAAAATGTGTAACTAAAATCTTTATTTAAATTGCATCAAAATGTTTTTATCAAAAATAAATTCATAATAAATCTAAATGATATAGTAAGCTAGAGGAACACACCAGCGTATAAAAATTTATAATTATTTCATGACTGTAATTCCACGATTTTCAATTTTGATAATTTGGATAAAAAAATTGATGCAATTTGAAAATTAAATTTTTAATTACACATTTTAAGGATTAATTAGTTATATAATTTGAAAATATTTTTAATTTGAATCCTTTTCTTGATTCCATAGAAGATTCTATTTTAAATATTTTATTTTATAAAAAATTGTTATCTATTTTGTTTTTTGTTTGTTTTTTTTTTTGCCGTGTAGAATATTGAATTTTATACTTGTGAACTTTTATAATTATTCATTTTGGGTGACCTTTTTAATTATCTCAACAAGGTATAATATATAAAATAAAACATTAGAAAAGCTTAATTCTTTTTTGTGAAATAAATGAATTTTTAAATTTATCAGCGCCAAAGCCAGCTAGTCAGGGACTTTGTCAGCTCTGTTCCAGCTCTCTCGTTAGCCACGTGCTCCAGCAAAAGAAGGGGGGGGGTTCATGGAATCGTCGGTGTGATTTCCCATGCTCTTGCCTTTGTATGTTGAGGAATATCAAATATATTATCACAAATGAATATATAACTATTCCCCTCTTTATTATTTGATAATTTTTAAGGGGTATACGGCTTTTTTAAAGCTGTATACAACGTAAGAAAACACGCTCGCCAACGTATCGATAAACTAGACGCCATGTTTATTCTCTCTCGACAAGAGGCTCTCGCTCCAATCCGTGCATGCGCAGTGTTAGATCGTGATTGCAAATCGCGCCTATGGGAACTGGCACAGGGTGCCGATAATCGAGTACGACTCGCGTCGCGCTTATCAAATCGGGCTTCTCAATCGCAGTCGTAGTCGTAGTCGTAGTCGTAGCGACCAGTCGGAGCTATGGGAACCGGCCTTTACGACCAGAGACAAATGAAAGTAAGAGACTGGCAGTGACCTCTCTTCTAGTGGTGCCCTCGCGCCGCCATATCGGGATTGGCAAGAAACAGCTGATCGCCGTAGGCAATGCATGTGAATCAATAGCAAACATTTATTTTTTCTAATATCTACCTAAGATATCTCGATGAATTTATTATGGAATTACCAGAAAAACTTGCTCTATTAAACAAAAAAATAATCATCCAAATCAGCCCATCCGATAAAAAGTTATTTGGTGATAAATAAAATTATTCTTAAACATAAATTAAAAAAAAAAGTTTAAATGGAAAAGGAGGACGAGTTATATTAAACAATCAATTTAGGAAAATTCTCCTTTATAAATTATAATTTTAAAGTTAATAAAATAAAATATACAGTTCACTAATTATAATCCAAATTATTGTTGATTAGTACGAGATGTACAAATTATAATCCCCCCTTCTAATATCTAACTGGACGAAATTCTCATACATATTGGTCAAATCGTTTTTTTAAAAAAGATCCAATACCTCAGTTCACAAGTAATTATATTTTTAGTTAATTGCTTATTACAATATTTGGATTTAGAAACTGATTATTTTGATTATTTTATTGAACTGAGAATTATATCTTCCTTTTCGTTTTTTGTTAAAAAAAAAACAAAAAAAAACAAAAAAAAAACAATTTAAGTACCTTTTCAAAAATATTTTAGGGTACCAGGTTTTCTTTTAATTTAAAATTTTAAAATCAATTAGTTAATATTTGATAAATTATGTTAGGTTTGTTTATTGATAGCAATTAAACTTTTAAATATCCTTCCAGTTTTAAATGTCCTGCCTTTACAAATATTCCATTATTATCAGATTACCAAAATTAAAATTGCATTTTTTTTTATTATCTTAAAACAATTTTGTGACGCAGCTTTTAAATTTTTTTTATAAATGTAGTATAAACATCTGATATTTCAGTAAACATAGGTATAAACGTTTTTATTGTGATGAATACATTAAAAAGCAAATGGTCACACAAGAGATAAGCACCAAGCTCTTACACCCGTGTATAATAGCTATTTCAAAGCTAAACAAAAAAATTAGAAAACGAAACATTTGCGCTGTAGATTTCCAAACGATGACATTCTTCGTAAAAAGTGGATACATCTTTTATTTCAGCAACAAAATTATACAGCATTTTTTATTAAACATTAAATTAATGAAAAATTGATTGACATTAAATTTACCAGGTTAAAATTGAGTGCAGGGCACAAAACATTAATTCATGTATAACTCTGATGAATATAATCATGAATCCATATCAGATGACGTGTCTCAATATTATCCAATCCCTGATATTAAAATCTTGTCAAAATATTGTGATTCGGCAGGATTCGTTTCTAGGTCTGTAATTAAATCTATAATCTGCATTTAATGTAAAGAAGCGTTGAAAGAGCAATATCAGAGCTACCACAGCCTTAATTTCATTGAGAAACAAAAATAAGGAGGCCTTATCACACCATCGAAAGATGTAGTATACCTGTGCAAAATTTCAGAAAAAAATCATTAGGAGTGAATTTTATAATCTAGGAGAGCAAAGAGCAATTAAATTGAATATGCCTATCAAAATTCTAGCAAAAATATTACATTTTATAACCGAAAACAAAATTAATATTTTCACTAATTTCACTCACCATTCATTTGAAATGAGTCCTTCTGACGATCATGTGGTTCGACTTATTAGACTTATTGTCATGTAATATTCGATATCACCATGAAACCAAGTGACTGACAGAAAAAATAAGTGGAGAAAATATACGCAGTGTCTTATTACGACTTATTATATTTAAAAATCAATAAAGAATAAATCAATTTAAATTTTTTGTGTAACTGAAGCTATTTTCGAAACTCCATTGGTATTACTGTATGAAGAGGCTTCAAATTTACTTTTTATTTAGCAATACAAATGAAAATATTTATTAGGTATTAAGACTGATTAAGTTATAAGAATCAACTTTTTTAATAATAAAAATCAGTTAAGACTGAAAAAATAAATTCATTCTTCCTCTAGATTCACTTACTTTCACCATGGATGAAGAAATAACTTTGCTTCTTCAGTTTTCTTCATCTATGCTTTCAGTTGTCTCTGGCTAAGCCTCCATTATTACAATAACGATAGGAGTTGCGAGTTGTACGCGCTCTTTTAAAAATTCGTAAGGCATTGAATCAGCTATTGAAAGTCATTAAAAGTATACGTTATCGTTAGTTAATGCAATAAAGTTTTTTTTTTAAAAATCAGAAAACAGGTTACGCTTACTAATACCTCTTGAAGTCATCTACAAAAACAGCTGAAATAACATTGAGAACATACGCCACCTTACGTTTCTGCCATTCCCATAATGGAGATCGCTGCACTTCCGGTGGCACCAGTAGCGCTCAGCAAAATGAATAGGACACTGCCAGTCTCTTACTTTCATTTGTCTCTGGTTACGACTAGCAGCTCGAATTCCTCCGACCAATCAGAAACAAACGTGCGTGTTGCGCCCTCTTTTGTCGGTCTTTGCAGAGGCTTAATATCTCAAAGGCCATGATGTAAGATGAGCAGCGATTCAAAGCGTATTTTCTGATGACCTGAGTGAAATGTTTAAACTATAAAAATATAGGGATGCAACATCGAATCAAAACATCGATGTTTTTCTGTAGTATTATTTTCAGTAGATTATTCAATTGCAAAGACAACGTTAAATCTATATAGTTTCAATGCAACACAAAACAAAATAGTTTCAATTGCAAGAAAACGATAATTTCAATTGCTACTGGCGGACTCAGTGAAGTTATTTCAGAAACATCGGAATAAAATCTTCGATAACATCGGAAGGAAAACATAGATACATCGTAACAATTACATCGATGTTTAAAAAAATTTAATCTCTTGATCTCTAGTATAAACCACTGCTAATGCTAGAGAAAATGCGTTTTGTCATTTAATATTACTAGTATTAATCAGTTTCTGCCATACCTAATCATAGCGTAATCTGGCTAGCTTGATTTTTATGATTGAAACTTTCAAAAACAAGAATAAAGTGAAAAAAAAAAAATCATTCAATGACGAATTTACAACATTACGTAATTTAATAAAATAATTTTACTAAAATGAATTTCTCTTTCAGTTTTATTTGTCTAATATTTAGTATTTCGTTTTTATCTTGTTTAGTGCAACTTTGCACTTTTGTGTAATTTTTTTTGTGTAAATTGCACAAATTTTTTTTGTGAAATTTGTGTAATTTTTTTTGTGTAATTTTTTTTGTGTAATGATAACAAGTTTCGATTTGTTAACACTTGTTTTCTTGCACTACGTAAATGAAAAGAAGTGTTTTATTTTTTCTTTTTCAAGATAAAAATCATCAAAGACAAAAAAAATCGAATCTAATATCTTACAATTGTAGATAAAATTTTTATCATCTTTTTTGCATATCCCTATACAAGTGATATAAAAATTATTTATTTTGATATTTAAAATTATACAAATGTTCAGTAGTAATATAAAGTTATTATTACAGGAGAAGAAATACATAAATTTAGAATTAAACTCAGGTAAACCAAAACATGATGGCAGAGGTGATGAATAATGAGTTTCAGAGTATGGTCAAAAATGGTGAGCTGTCTATGAGAAAATTATAAGTGACTGAATTGAACGAACTTCTTCAATGATTATATACATGACTTAATCAATATATTCTTTAAATCTACAAAGCCACCTTAAAACAACGTACTGAATCAATTGAAAGTTTCCAGCTACTAATATATTCTTTTAAACATTGTCACCGAATATGACAAATAAATGTCTTATTTAAAATTGCTTAAAAATCTCAGTTTTTGGAAATTAAATTCAAATGAAAGCATCTTAAAATTTTTTCAACAAATTTATATTAATCTGCATTAAAATTAATATAAAATGAAAGTCATTTACTTAACTAAATTAGAAAATGATATTGTTTATATATGATTAGATAAATGTTCTACAATGCAGTGAACGGTATCATTTATATTAATTATAATTATATCTAACATTACCTAAATTGTCTAATTTTATGGATAATATGAATTTATGGAACAACTAATTATGCATAAAATTTCTTTTTTTTTTCCTCCTATTTAAAATAACGGAAAGTTCAACTTGCTTAAAAATCGTCGAATTTCAAGTAAAATCGTTATTAAAAAATAAACAGAACTTTTAATTACTTAGCGACGTTTATTCAAAATAAAAACTAACACAAGCTATAAATTAAGTATATTTTATTATAAATGCTATATAAAATTTCAAAATTTATAAAATTTGTGCAATATTTGTAATAATTTTAACTTCATTGGATTTTCTTATGAGTTTACACAACTTTATAGCTAATATTTTCCTCATATATTGGCTTTATACTTCATTATTATTATAAACATTGATTATGTTTATTTATTATTAATATTTTGTTCAATGCCATTATTATTACAGCAGTTTTATTGTTTGTAATAAATTGTAATTTTCCCAAGTTTGTAGCACTAATTGTAAAATCTGCGACATGATTACATGAAATAAACTAAAAAAGAGCGACGCGAGCAGTACAGAACGAGTAAAATTGCTTGGGGAGAAGGGGAGGATGGAGTGCATCGAAACGCATCACGCACGTGATCTATTATAGTCGGATATATAGTCAGATATATTTAAAGGAATGAAATGTGGCGTTTCTTGAATTGCAAATTGTCGGCGTCATTCATAATATTCATCCTATCTCATATTAGCTGCTCGATGCGAAGATAAAAATGCTTAACGTGTAGCATTTCTATACGATGCAAAGCGAGTTCACCATGTTGGCTCCTCGACGTTTCTCTCAAATTGGAATGGAAATCTGAAACAGAAACCTGTTTTTCCTTTTGACGCTTCTGATTGGTCGGAGGAATTCAAGAAATAGCCGCTGGTGTGTTACGCCATGGTTATTATTATCTAACTTCTAATAACCATGGAACAAACTACTGTTATACAAAATAATTGTTCGTGTCATCTTGCTATATGGCATGCCCGTCTGGGCTACGATTTGCAAGACAAGATGGAAGGAACTCCAAACTTTCCAGAACATTACCCTAAGGACTATTGCACAATTAGATAGGAGAATTGCTCGCAATTACTCCATTCATAATGATTTCGATATGACCCATGTCGAGAAATAAGTTCAAGAGCTCATGAAAACCGTGCTGCCTATTATGGCAAATCATGATAATGATCTAGTCTCTGGCATTCTAAAACATTCTCTACATAGAAAAAGGCATCGTAATCCAAGACATATTCTTGATGTCAATTTTGATGACATTGATAATGTCATCTTCCCAGATTACTGGGTTTCATAAATTCTTTCGTTTTTTCTTTCGCTTACTATGTAATATACTCCTACTTCAGACAATCGTCAATCAAATTTTCCTCCACCAAGAGGAGGCAATTTTCTTTCATACTTTGGATGACCTTTGTGGGTACATCAGGCTTCTTTTCTAGTTCAGTGTATTTCCCTTGGAATATGATTATGAAGGGTGAGATTATGGAAGCTATGCTTCAAGTTCCACACGAATACCGATACACTACACTGTTCGTTTGTCGATTGTCGACCACGGAACTAACTTCTAATAACCATGGTTATGCGATTGCGACACTATTCATTTTAGCCACTATACCCCCACTGGCGCGTGCATTTCCTTTGGGTGCAACCAATGACGTATATTAAAGATAGACTCCGAATTCTATTGTTAACAGCGGCAAAAAGTGAAGCAAATTGAGCCTTGTTAGTTCTGGGCAGGAGTGAGCCGTGGAGTAATTAGCTGTCTGGCTGCTTTGTTTTTGAAGATTTTGAGCCTGAGGAATAATTAATTCAAAACCATTCCTCAAAGTTAAACTGCGTACAACTGTACAAACAAACAAAACAAAAGGATCAGGAATCATTTTCCTCAAAAATAAATCAAAAATACGTAACTAAAATGAAAATACCTAACTGAAAGACAATCGAAACGAAATTGAAATTGAAACCATGATCGAAAAATTGTTTATAAAATATAATAAAATATTTCAAATACAAAGTCAAAGAAAAGATAAACTTATCACTCCGTGATCGGCGTGTGAAAGAATTATTAATCAGCTGCTCTCGTGTTTAGCCATGTGTTTGGCATCATCTTCACTCACTTTCGGCCATGACAGTTCTGGGCATGGAGCTTCCCAATTTGCTTCAAGTTACAACAATAGGATTCGGAGTCTATCTTTAATAAACGTCATTGGGTGCAACTAAAACCTGATCGCACTGATCAAAGCATGCAGGCCAGCCAATACCACTATGGAGACTTTTAGAAATACTTTGATC
Source organism: Rhysida immarginata (assembly GCA_023313115.1). Classification (NCBI taxonomy): domain Eukaryota; kingdom Metazoa; phylum Arthropoda; class Chilopoda; order Scolopendromorpha; family Scolopendridae; genus Rhysida; species Rhysida immarginata. The sequence goes on from JAHWFO010029794.1 coordinate 22,934, forward strand.
AAGACTAAAGTTATTTACCAATTTACTTAATGTTCTTGTAGGGGGCAAACAAAGAACTCCAGTTCTAAGAGCATTGTATGCAGCTGGAGAATGAACAAACATTGAGGAACTCATAATCATAGTTAGGTTAGAATATCTTCTACCATTCTTTGGAACCATGCTGTGCCTTATTTGTTCTATGCCAATTTTCAAAACTTGTGATTTTTCAACTTCTTCATAAGAGCTTTCAATCAATTTTATGGCATTTGCCAGTTTATCAGTATTTGAAACTTTTTGTGTATTTTTCACATACAAGAGGATGTCATCAAATGCTTGTTGATTTTTTATAATGGCAGTTTTTTTTGGAAAATTTTGACAATTAATTTTAACATTATTAATATATACAGTCACTTGTAAATTAATGTCAACAATGACACTTGAAGTACATGTTGGGCAATAGCTACTCATATCAATATAACACAACCATTATTTTTAATACAAGCCCTTCTATCAGACAGTTTATCTTTGATACTATCAACATACACTTCTAATTCTTGAATGCTTTTTATGGAATGCTTGATGGCGTAATCATTAGCTTCTTGGAGGCTGAGCTGAATAGCTTGTTCCAAACGTTCATTTTCAACATCACAGAGTCTCTTGCTTTTCTCTGAGGGAATGGAACTTTAAATATTTTGGAACATTTTCAAAAATGCAGGGAAATGATCCTTCTTTTAATTTAGGTATTTTCCTAGGAATTTCTTTCAGAATTCCATCCACAAAAATTTTATCGGATCGGATGATTTGACTCTCAGGAAAATGCTTGCAACAGATTACAGGATTTTTGAGTTTGCTTAAATCTGTTGGGATCTTCCTAACCAAATACTTCTATCATGTTCGTTTTTTGGCAACGAAAATACATTTACATACTCTGGTTCTCCATCATAGTTTGACTTGCAACCAATCACACTACATCGACGTGGCATCTTCAAATAATGGCAGAACAATCACCAGTAGAAAAAAAAGTTCATTCCAGAAAAGATGAAGTTGTTAGCTTCCCTAAAACAAATAAAATATCAGATTTAGGTCTTTATACAGAAGATGAACATTTATAATAAAAACAGAAAAACAGCCCACCCTGAACATATATTTTGAATACAGCCCTGAACATATATTTTGAATACCGCATAAAGCGCATACCTATTTTTCAAGAATATTTTTGTAGGACTGTGAAATGTCATCAATGTGTTTAAAGAATCGATTGCAAATACAGATTCAAGGTTTAAGAAGAATCTATAATGTTTTGTATAGAGTGTGGCGAGCTTGTTGAATCCGAGATTTAAAAAAAATATGGATTTTAAAAGTCGATTAGCTGGTGCAGAGGCAAACAATGATGTAAACATAATCTGCAAGCATCTCTTACAGATGGTAACACTTATCTGAATTCTGAGGTTATATGGAAAGACAGATATATTTAAGTACACCTATACCTCGTTATACGTACTGATTGGTTCCAAAAACTTGGTACGTAACTCGAATATCCGTATAACGAATACGTACTTTTCAGGGTCAGTAGAAAAGTCGAGGCAATGGAAAAACGTGAGACGTTTTATTATGTAGCTCTCATCAGAGGTCACTACTGTACTTTTTTAAAAATAAATTTCCGTGATAACGCTTTCACAATGCACATCAATGATTTTCGTGATAACGCTTTGAGAATGCACATCAATGATTTTGATACAAAATATACACAAAGTAAATTGAATCTGTTTCAGTGTTTTTTATGAAATAATACATCAAAGTTAGTATTTATTTTTTATAGTCTTTAGTTTATTATTTTTATTTCTTCATAAACATAATAATACACATGAAACAAAAATCGAAAATATATAATTATTAGAGTGGAAATAATGACGACGTACTTGACGAGATCATAGTGCTGGCGCTGATGATCAGTGTATTTCCACTCTACTCTTTATTTAATCTCGTGCGACGAAATATTGGGTACGTAAAACGAATTCGTGCCATAATTTGAAAAGTACGTAAATCGAAAAGTACGTACAACGAGCGTACGTATAACGAGGTATGGGTGTAGTGCTAAATTTGTAGAATTCAAGCATTGCAGCTGGTATGAGGCAAGGTCTGCAATCCAATTTGAAATCTTACTTGGAACAACATACTGCTGAGCTACTTGAACTCTGGCAGGCTTTACATAAATTTAATTGGAACCTGCAAAATTGGCAATGCAGTATTGCAATTGTGTGTACCTGCAACATCTGTGCCTTCAGAAAGGTGATTTTTAAAAGCAGGAAACGTATTAGGAAGGCAAAAATGAAATTTAAAGCCGAAGCACCTTGAAAAATATGTCAGTGTAAACGATTTAAGCTTGTCTGAACTGTGCAAGTTGAAAATGTTTTTAAATAAACATTAATTTTGCTGTGCATTTTTGCAATGTTTCTTTAATGAGCAACAGTATATTTCAATCTTTATTGTTATAGATTATTATATTTTAAATTTAGATTCAAGTTTATTATGGATTTTATTCAATTATGTTAGATATTTTAAACTTTAAATATTATAACATCGATGTATAATCGATGGATTTTAAAAATATCGAATTTTTTGAGACATCGATGGTTGAAATCTAATGTCGAATGTTTCAGGCATCGCACGTCCCTAATATTTTGTAGAAATGAAAATAGTTTTATTATGCTCATACATTTATTGAAGGCTATTTTAAAGTAATATCAATGTATATTAGACTCTGCTGCTCTTTTCTGCATGCAACATTAGACTCTGCAACTACACTGATTATGTCCACATTTATGATAAGAACTATATAATGTCAGAGTTTTTAAAATTAAGAAATTAATTTATATAAAGGTATACCTATATAAATAGCATGCCGTGTAAATAAAGAGTTTTTTAAAATTAAAAATATAAGCTCATTGAGATTTAAACTTACCAGTCTCCGGCCCTCTCTGGAGAATTACAAACGCCTACGCAGGTCAAGCGCACGGTTTCACTGGCGTGGAAATTATCCGAAAATATCCGATTGATTATGCTTTTCTTTCAACTTGAACCGCTTCAAGAATGATGTTTTAAGTGGATCCTTACAATTTGTACTCGTTTTAATTTACAAAACAAGCAGAAACGCGTAGATTGTCTCGATTGTTCTGACACACATACACTCGTCAACTACAGTATTTTGCTTTGCAAGCTGGGACCCTGCTGATCACGTGGTAAAATGAGTGCCACGGCACAGAGTAGAAAGGAAAAGAAAATTCTTTCTACTCTGTGGCCACGGCCTGTCCCATAGATTACTACCGAGTAGACAGATACGACATTAGAGGATGTGAGCAGTTGCGCTTTAAAGCTCTAGATTAGGAAACTTCGTCGTCTGCTGCAAAATCCGCCATTGTTGGCCCAGTTGGCCCTATCAACTTCCTCTAAAATTCGGCTTAAATGCATCCTTTTCACAAATTTTCTTATTATTATCGTCTGGAAATATAACTGACAATAGTAAATTCTGAAACTATTGATTTTTCTTTAAATTTTGTTTTCAATTATAATTTTTTACATATAAATAATGATAACGTTGAGGCAGTTTAATGATAACCAGATAAAGTTTTTAGTTTATTTTCACTTTATTTATTTATCCTTAATAAACGATTTACATGTAATTAATAAATTTTTAAAAACACTGTGTGTAGTTTTTGTAATTTTATTTATCAATATATAATTTTATAAATTATTATTAAAATATAACTTAATAAACTTTTATCAAATTAATTTTTATATTTATATGAAAAATTTCACTTTACCAATTTTAATTTTATTACATTATAAAAAATTATTAAATTATTAAAAAAAACTATAATTATAATTATAAAAAATATAAAATATAATTTAATAAAATAAGAACTATTCAATTTAAGTTTTTGATTTAAATATAAAAATTACTTTTTTTGATAGAAAATTTTAAAAATTATAATTTGGAAAAACTATCCGTTTGATTACAAAAAAAAACAAAAAAACTACACATGCAATGTATTTTGAAATTTATTCATTTATGGAGGTTTATAATATTGATGGAAAAAAAATCTACCAAAAACTATGTAGTTAAAATTTTCTATATTTTTTTCACCCAAATAGCAAATTTTCGTTATTCAATTTCATACGTTCTATTCAAGTTTAATGATGAGTGATAATTAACATCGCTAAAATAAGATGAAAATAACATGGACGTTTTATTTCAAGTTTTGCCTCCACATTTCACAGACAGTTTAACCTTGTTATATTGAATTGTATTTTCTTAAAAACAACTATATTCAACAAAAATTTATTTTTTCTGATCGTCTGAGAATTGCACAATGCAACATTTCTATAACATTCGGTGAAGTTAAAATATAAACGTACTTGCTTCTTATTACTTCTTCGGATATTTTAACGAATTTATTAACCTCCAAGGAGCATAGATTGAAGATCCTGAAATTTTGCTTATTCGTATTAAAATTTAGGATCAATCAACGAATATTTCATTAAAAATTTAATCTAAATTGCATCTTCCACTTGCATCTATCGCTGCGTTTGGGCCAACAATAGCTGACAAACTCACGTGACAGACGTTCTACCAATCAGCAGCTGCGGGCGGCGCGGAAAAGGTTTGCCGTACTTTCCTAATCTAGAGCTTTATACTTCGTCCAACAAGAGAAAAACAGGGTGTGTTTCCGGTCTGATATCGACTACTCACTCATCCGCAATGCTTTATGGGATCTCTCCTTCAGCGGCTACACAAGTCACTTTGTAATGGCGACGCCCGTGCAACAACTCTTCAGCCAAACAAGGAAAAACTATTCACAGCCAGGCTAGGGAGATTTGTGTGGAACGTATTTTGCTACTTTAAAGGAAAATAGTGTTTTAAAAGCTCATCTGCTTTGATAGAAGAAACTTCCAAGGCAACGCAAGTTTCTTTTTCTTGCGTTCGAACAATTGTTCAAGAAGGAAACGAAGCGTCTTCATGTGAAGCTACCACCCCCTCTCCTCGCTTTTCGACTCCTGAAAAGAAAAGGCCCAGGGAATCTCAAACAACGATATATATAAAATTGAGTTAAAAGACAATTTTATGAAGTGTACAATATTTTTAATTATAATTAAAGCAAAGCAACTGAATAATATTGAAGCTTCTGCTGCAATATTATAAAGCGCTTCTTCAATGAGACATGAGACAGAAGTGATTAAGCGCATGAGGCCCCCTTTCTCTGATTGGCTAATCTGAAACTTCCTGAGACACACCCTGTTTTTCTCTTGTTGGATGAACTATAGTTGCACTTGGCATGCTAGCGATCCTGGTGAAAAAGAGGGGAACTATGTTTCGTTGTCATGGAAATACCATGGGAACAACGTTTCGTCTGCTTTCCCGTTTTTTTTGTGAAAATATTTACATTTTTCGCTTGCACAATCTCTCAATAGTTTTAAATAAAGTAAGTTTTTTTCAATATAACATTTTCTCTACATTTTTTTTTTATTTAATTTGAAAAACAACTTCCAAAAAAACTAAATTTGAAGCAGGTAGTTTTATTGATAACAGATTTATTCACATAATGTTTGATAATTATAAATCTTATTTACATTTTACTTGATAAATCTTAAAAAATTAATAATAAAAAAGATTATTATTATTATTGGAATATTATAAAAAATAATTGTTTCATATTTTAATATAAAATCAATAAGAAAATTATTTAATTTTTTTTGTTACAAAAAATTCTTATTGCTCAAGGGCATTTGTAAATATTGGTATATACTCATTATTAAAAAATACTGTTAACCTTTTTTTACATTTTAATTTGAAAAATATTTTAATTTTACCTGAAACTCGCATAAATGTGTTACTATATAGCTTTTTATATATAAAAAAAATTAAGAAACTAGTGCTGTAATATTATACAAAAATACTTCAACAATAATTTATGTTAATATACACTTATTAAAAGATAATGACTTAAAAATTTGGTGTAAAAATAATCTAATTTCAACAGAGATTTCTACTCTGTACTTGAGAGCAATTGCAGACAAAATTTTTGTATACCTATCTTCATCCGTTCTTGCTACAGTAATATTCCGGTAGTAATAAATAGACTGTTTATAGTTTTACATTTTTACCTAAAAATATTTCAATTTTATCCGAAACTTCCATAAATTTTTATTTCAATTTTTTTTACTCACTGCTTATAAAATAATATCCCCAACGTAAGCAAGAAGAGAGAGCTCTTTGTTAAGTGAATGCTCGCATAATTTTTTTTGTTAAGTGAATGCTTTGGCAAGAAGAGAGAGCTCCTTCCACTTTTCACAACGTAACGGGGAATGCTCTTTACCTGACTTGAGTATTTTATCGATGAAATATGAATGAAATTTGAATGAAATATTAAGTCAAGATTGATTAAAATACATGGCAAAGGTTCAAAATACATTCTACTTATCAATTATTTTTACTTTCATTTCGTTTTTTTCAATTAATTTTGGAACTCAAATACACTGTTTTTCCATTGCAGACTACACATTGTCAAGTAATTCCCCTCTTTTTCACTTGAGGGCGCGACCGTCAAAGCACACCTAGAGAGCCTTTATAGTCTGAGAGTGGCCATACGGGGGACACAATTTGATTGGCTCCTTATATCACGTGGTACAAATCCGCCATGTTTTGGCAAACATTTCAAAGTAGATAGTGTAACAAACACAAGAACTGCATTTTGATCCTGAATTGTAAACTATTCTTTGCGTGGAAAATTTTAAAACATACATTTATGATATAGCTGTTAATTTTGTTTAATATTAATATATCAAAATTAACTATACATAGCTAGCTTCAGCAATATTTTATTTCAGTAAAAACAACATAAACAGTTTACATCTTCATTTTATTTTAAAAGAATTTTTTATTAACAAAACAAATTTTTACAGTTTTTACAAATTTGTTTCATACAATTTTAAATAAATTTCATACATTTTTAAATAGATTTAATACGCTTTTAAATGAATTGAATACGCTTCTAAATGAATTTAATATGCTCTCAAATGAATTTAATACTCTTTCAAATAGATTTAATACATTTTTAAATGAATTTAATAAAATTTTAAATAAATTTATTACGATTTTTAATAAATCTAATGTGCTTTAATTCAGTGTAAATGGAATTTCATTACTAAACTAAGTAAAAAACTATTTTTATTGAAACCTTGTTTTAGTAGATTTACATTAACTTTTTTCTTATTATTTTAATTCAATTACAGAAAACAAAATTGTAGCATAAACAAATAACACAAACGTAAAAGGAGTAGCAGTTAACCACTGTGTAATTAAACTAAAAAAAATACAGCAATACTACAATTTTTACAAGTACGTTTTATACAATTTTACATGAATTTCAAACATTTTTAAATAGATTAAATACACTTTTAAATGAATTTAATACGATTTTAAATGCATTTACCGGTGAAATATCCTCTCAATTACAGAAATACGGAAGAATAAATATTTCTAGTACTATTGGCATTTACTTTAATTACACAGTGGTTAATTGTTAGTCGTTTTACGTTTGCGTTATTTGTTTATGTTATTGTTTTGTATTCTGTAATTGAATTAAAATAATAAAAATAAATTTATCGTAAAATTTACTAAATCAAGGTTTCAATAAAAACGTTTTTTTTATATACTCAATTTAGTAATTAAACTCCATTTACACTGAACTAAAACACTCATTACATTTATTTAAATAATATTAAATTCATTTTAAAATGTATTAAATCTATTTAGAAATGTATGAAATTCATGTAAAACTGTATGAAACCAATTTATAAAAACTGTAAAAAATTTATTTTTAGAGTACGTATTTAGTAATTAAACTTCATTTACACACTTTATATGTATATTAAAATCGTATTAAATCCATTAAAAATTGTATTAAATTCATTTAAAAATGTATTAAATCTTTTTGAAGGAGTATTAAATTCATTTGAAAGCATATTAAATCCATTTAAAATTTATTTAAAAATGTATGAAATTCATTTAAAATTGTATGAAACCAATTTGTAAACGTAATAAACATTTGAGGTATATTCTAATGAAAATGCATGTATTTGAATAAAAATAAATTTAACGACTTTTTAGCTATTGGAAATTATTGATGGAAAACAACAAATTTAATAACTTCAACTTTTAAAATTCATCAAGATATCAATCTATTAACCAAAATACTATGAATTTACATTATCTCGATTTATAAATATTGAATGTTTAAACCATTGATAAACAGGTCTGCGATGGTATATTGTCAAGAAAATATTCAGTGATTTTTTTTACTAATTTCAATATGCTGATTTCTAATTTTAAAAACGTTTTCTGCTATTCACGAAAGGTTGTTCGCTAAATGATATCCTCACTTTAGTTTCGTTATAATGGACAGCATACACAGGCCTACGAGGATTTATTGTCAAGAAAATTTTCAGTGATTTTTACCAATTTTAACATGCTCATTTCAATTTTTATAACTGTTTTGAGATATCACGCAAGATTTTTTCGCAAAACGGCATGCTCATTTTACTCGTTATTTTATGAAAACAGACAGTATTAAAGTTAGAAATTCTTTAGAGTCCAATTACTCTATTCTGCGCTTGGGCAGTCAATAAAAATAGTTTTACAATTTATTTATTATTATTATTTATTTATTAAAAATCTAATTTTAAGTTTGACTCTGGCTTAAATTACGATTATGAAGTAGGAGTGTATGTAGAATTTGCATTATTTGCATTTTTGAAAAATTCTGGCGTGATGGATGAAAACTGAATCCATTTTCAAAGTTAGCAAACCAAAATTATATTAATTCACCGATTAAAATTAAACTACTTTCCAAACGCTAAAACATTATTAATTTTTTTTAATTCAAATACATGCACTTTCTTATTTTCTTTTCTTTTACATATGTTTATTCTAAAATTTTGAAGCAAATGTTTGTTTTAAAATTATTATTATACCTCATATGTTAATTAAAAATTTATTTTGTTAATAAAAAATTGCTTTTAAGATAAAATGAAAATAATATTTTTACTGAAATAAAATGTTATTGCTGAATCCAGTAATGTATAATTAGTTTTGATATACATGTATTTACATTAAACAAATCCATTAAAAAATTAACAGCTATACCATAAATAAATGTTTTAAAATTTTCCATGTAGAGTATAGTTTAAACAAAATATTAAATTTTATTTACTTCTCGAACGTCTGATATTATATTTAAGTTCTTGAACAACAGTTTACAACATTTTTAGAACGATTGCTTCATCTGAAAATAAATATATATTATACTGCTGTAGTACTTTAAAACAGAGGTTTGCCAAAACATGGCTACCTTTCTACTCATGGCCACTCTCTGATTATAAAGGCTCTCTAAGCACACCCAATCATCGCATGTTAAAAAGGGCTTATGTCGCATCTGTCTACTCGGTAATCTGTGGCCTATCCAGCACCCTTATTTCAGAGGGTGCTGGCCTGTCTCTCGTTGGCCTCGCAACCTTCCAGGTGACGTCACAATCCCAGAAGGCAATGCGAGTGCTTTTGAGAGAAATAGGTTGATTTAAATGCCAAATCTATCCACCAGATGTCATCCTCTATGGTTTATGAATTTTGTTCTAGTTTATTTACAAAAGTTTACTGAAGATGAAAGTTAAAGACTTGAATGAAAAGCTTCAGTTAATAGGAGCGAAAACTGACGGAAATAAACAAGTATTGACTAACAGTGAGCAAATTTTATAATTAATTATGATATACGAACGTGACGATGCTAAATATTGGGCTAGGCTACGACATCTCATTTAACCTCCCTGAATTTTTCGTTCTGTAGGAAATCCATAAAACTTGAGATTTTTGTTTTTAACATTGTTGTTTGAACACTGTGGAACTGAACAATTTACATGCATGTTCTTATACAGTATTCTTAACATTGCTGAGATTTTCTCCTCATTTCGACCATAGCGTCATAGCCTCAGATACACAAAGCGTAGGCGCTGCCATCTATACTTAAATCAACCTATAGGCCAATAGACAATGACATATATTAAAGATAGACTCCGAATCCTATTGTTAACAACGGCAAAAAGTAAAGCAAATTGAGCCATGATGGTTCTGGGCAAGAGTGAGCCATGGAGTAATTAGCTGTCTGGCTGTTTTGTTTTTGAAGATTTTGGGCCCGAGGAATAATTAATTCAAAACCATTCCTCAAAGTTAAACTGCGTACAACTGTACAAATAGACAAGAACAAGGTCCAGGAATCATTTTCCACAAAAATAAATAAAAAATACGTAGCTAAAATGAAAATACGTAACTGAAAGACAATCGAAACGAAATTGAAATTGAAACCATGATCGAAAAATTGTTTATAAAATTTAATAAAATACTTCAAATACAAAGTAAACGAAAAGATAAACTTATCACTCTGTGATCGGCATGTGAAAGAATTATTAATCAGCTACTCTCATGTTTAGCCATGTGTTTTGCATCAACTTCACTCACTTTCGGCCATGACAGTTCTGGGCACGGAGCTTCCCAATTTGCTTCAAGTTATAACAATAGAATTCGGAGTCTATCTTTAATATACGTCATTGCTGATAGAGGTATAGTGGCTAGAAGAATAGTGTGGCAGCGAGCGTTGAAATCTGATCCCTTGAATGATGATGCCGCCAGATGGCAGCTACATCAACATAGTAGCTAAACATCCAGAGCTTTACATCAATAAAGCTCCATTAATTTCTTCGCAAAATTTATAAATTTGATTTATTATTTCATTTTCATTCCAGAACATTAAATAATATATCATTTTAATAATAGTTCGACCCCCCATTTTTTTGTTTTTAATTTAAAGATGATTTTGCAGTCTTTTTTATTTCAAATGATTTTATTCTTTTTTACTTATAATTGGTATAGAGAAATACACGACCGTTTCACACCGAGTTATTTTCTTTAAATACAAATTTATTATATATCTTACTCTTTTTTAAATAATAAGAATTTTTTTTCCAACCTATTGACCTGAAGTATCTGATTTTTTTAATTTTTTATCATCACATAAAAAAGTAATTTGGTTGTTAATCATGTGATAAATGATTTTTATATGAAAAAGACATTCTCTTTGTATATCTATATATTTTTCAATATTGTGCATTTCACATATGAGACTTTTCGAGCTAGAGGGGCGAACGCCTCATTTCTTGAATTTTTTCTCCTGAAACATCTGTGAAAATTCATTTTCTATCATTTGTGAGGTGGCCAGCTTCGTACAGCATTATATTATTAGATTTAATGTTAATATTTTATTTGACTCCATTTAGTAGGTGTTTAATGCTTAATTACTCAAAATTTAATTCCTCTGGCTCGGAAGGGCTCATATTCCATGCTTTATCTTATTATGGATGGATACCTTCATCCATCTCTCTGATCTTATATTTCAACTTAAACAGCAAATTTTTTTCATTTATTTTAACGTTAAAGAGTATCCTAAAGTTCTATGGAAGACAATATACTAAATTTTTATAAATAAACTAAACTCAACTGTAATATAGCTGGAATAAAACCTCCGTCATCCTAAGATTTCCATCTCATCTCCCGCATAACTCGCATCTATGTCGATTGCAACGCCACCGCTACTATCATCAAATCGGGAATGAACCACGTAGCATTGCGAATAGTAGCCGTTGTCACACACTAGCGGTTAAAACCTAGCGCATCCCATCACTTCAGCGCATGCGCATTTAGGATGTTGCTAAAAGGGGAAATAGTAGCATACAGGTGCGATGATTCAGTGGTGATTTTAGCAGTGGGAAAGCAAAATCCTTCTCACGTATAAGTTTTTTCCCTTCTTGAATTAATTTTTTATGCAGGTATCGTTTTTTGTTTTTTTGTTTTGTTTTTTTTTTGTTATAGATTTTCTACTCAATTTAAAAAAATCAATCACTTAAAAAATGTCATAAAATCAATAACGTTTTATTCAGAAATAAATTAAATTAAAATAAATAACAACAACTTACAAAATTAAAGAAATCATCACCATTTCAAAATTCCTTTTGAAAATAAAATAAATTATCTTTGATGTTAGAATTGTTAATAGAATTGTAATAAATCGAGCTGTTCAAGGGAGATTTTTTTTAGAAAAAAGGTTTTATGCATTTTTACTACAGAGACAAAAGAAGAGAGGGAACGATTACTAAAAAAAGGCAACAACAAAACAGCGGCATCACCACCGCGTGCATACTTAACAATAAAAATCTTAATGCTATTTATCAACAATGGTCTGATAACATTTTGAACATAATTCTCAAGATGAATAAAGCAAATATTCACAAATTTCCATTCTCTGAATTCATCTTGAGACTTAGAAATTTTACATATTTAGAATGCATTATCTTCTGCAAACCTTTAGTAAATAGATCGGCAACATTTTCTTTAGACGAAATGTAAGATAATGACATTAAATCGTTTTCAATAAATTGACGTACAAAATGGTATGAAATATCAATATGCTTAGTTTTTGTATTTTCCACTTCATTATTAGAAAACATAATAGTTGACTTGTTATCACATAACACTATAAAAGGTTTTGGGAAAAATTGACTTAATTGCAATTCAGAAATAAACATCGCAAACCATTTAACTTCTTTAGCTGCATTGGCCAAAGCAACATACTCCGCTTCCATAGTGGATGTTGTTACACATTTCTGTTTTGATGATTTCCAAATAATAGCGTTATTACCAATCATCACACATAGCCCAGAAAAAGAATGACGGTCATCGATGTTACCCACCCAATCGGCATCTGAGAAAAATCTTAAATTGATAGGACCCTTAGAATAATATAAGGAATAATTAATAGTGCCCTGTGAATACCGAAGCACACGCTTCGCTGCTGTCCAGTGTTTCTGCCCTGGATTGGAAGAAAATTGCGCCAGTTTATTAACTGTATATAGGATATCAGGTCTGGTAGACAAAGCTAAAAACATTAATGAGCCAATAAGTTCCCGATAAGGAATTTTTTTCATATCTTCTATGTCACCGGATGTTATAGGACAATCTCTTCGTGACAACACTAATCCTGGTTCCAATGGGGTAGCAGACGGCTTACAATCCCACATACCAAAACGTTTTAGAGTAGACTTAATGTATGTGGATTGGTTGAGAAATAAATTACCATCAGTATCTTTAAATACTTTCATACCCAACAAATAAGTAATGTGACCAAGATCTTTAACTTCAAATTTATCATTCAACATTTTATAGAACCATTGAATCGTTGACTCCTTATCAGTAAAAATGGCAATATCATCAACATATATCACTACTATGGTTGATGCATTCAAACTATAAACACAAGTTGATGACAACAATCGTTTAAAACCAATTTGAATTAAATATTCATTGAGGGTTGAATGCCAATTATAACCTGATTGTTTTAACCCATAAATAGATTTTTGCAAACGGACAGCTTTCCCATGACATTTTTCACAGCCTGGCGGAATGTTCATGTAAAGTTCCTCTTTAAGTTCACTGTTCAAGTAAGCACATTTTATGTCAAAATGACGAGTGTGCCAATTTAAAAGAACACTTAAAGCTAATAGTATGCGAAAAACATATATATTGGCAATAGGTGCATAAGTTTTTTCATAATCATTTGGTTTTTGTGAAAAACCTTTGCGCATCAAGTCAAGCTCGATAACGATAAACATTACCTGCAGCATCTTTCTTAACACGAAATACCCAACGACAACCTATGCATCTCTTACCTGGTGGTAGGTCTACGTCTGTCCAAGTACTTAGCTTGCGGTGACAGTCCAATTCTTCATCTATTGCTTCCTTCCATTTGTGGGCTTGTGGGGAAGCTAGTGCATCTTCATAAGTCTCGGGTTCGATGACTTCCACTACGTTGAGCTGAATTGGTTCCTTGGGCTTACCAGCCCTTCCGTAGGGGTTTCGCACTATTTTGGATTTTCGTGGTCGACCTCTTTTGCATCGTTCAATGGATTCCGTGGAAGTGACAACAGTATCGACCCGGCCATCATCTAGGACATCAGCAACTGATGAACTGTCATCACTCTCTGAGATGATTGGAGGTGATGTCTTCTCCGGAATGGTAGCGCCCTCAGACGGACGACTATTTTCGGAATAGTCTGTCCATATGCGATTGAATCTAAATGGTTCCATCTCAACTTCTTGAGTCCATTCAGATCCAAGTTTAGTTTCATCAAACTTCACGTGTTTGCTCTGTACAACGTCTTGGAGCTTCGGACACCATAGTCTATACCCCTTAGTCTGGGAGGAGTAGCCGACTAAAATGGCGGGATAAGCTCGATCATCAAGCTTCTTTCTCCGTTCCGCCGGAATGTGTACATACGCCAAACAACCATAAGCCCGAAGATGACGAACACTTAGTTTTCTTTTGACCCATATGCCTTCTGGAATTTCATTTGTAGTAGAATGTAAAACTCTGTTTCGTATATACGCCACAGCAGTAACGGCTTCAGCCCAAAATTTTTGTGGTAGTTTAGCTGAATGAAGAGATGCTCGTGCTAGATCAAGCAAAGTCCTATTGGTTCGCTCCGCGATTCCGTTCATCCGAGGAGTACTGACGTTTGTGCGTTCGTGCACAATCCCCAATTGCTCGAAGAGTTGGGATAGAGTTCTGTTACAATACTCCAAACCGTTGTCAGTTCGAAATCGTTTACATTTTTTCTCTTTACTTTGCTCAGACTTGGCGATGTATTTTTTTGCACAATCAACTGCTTCTGCTTTATTTCTAATACAATAGACAGTAATCTTCCTGGAAAAATCATCTATGAAGGTTATAAAATATCTAGAACCTCCATCTGATAATACTGGCATCGGTCCACAAACGTCGGAATGGGTCAGCTCTAAAAATCACTGGATTGTCTATTTCTGAGCCTTTTACATGGAGCTTTAGTAGATTTACCAATTTCACAATCTTCACATACGCTAGTTGTTTAAATTTTGCCTTCTAAACCTTGTACAAGTTCTTTTTTAGCCATTGCTTGAAGAGTCTGATAGTTGACGTGGCAGAAACATTTATGCCATAAATCACTATCAACAACAGTTGTTTCTTGCACTTCACAGTCCATAGCCGAGTTAACCACTACATTACCTTGGACAACGTAGAGGTTGTTTTCTCTGTGAGCTTCGACAATTGTCTTACTGCGATGATCAGCCTTGATCTTTGCCACTCCATCTTGAAAGGTGACTATCTTTCCTTTTTCTACAATTCTAGCAACTGATAATAGATTACGACGTACGTTAGGAACGTAGTACACATCTTTTACAGTTAACTGATTCACTTCGTGACCAACTTGAAATTCCATTTCAATTTCTCCAATACCTTCTGCTCTCAACCGCTCATTAAAATTTGCTGATCCATCAGCCGTTTGAATGGATTCACTCGGAATTGTTCGAAATGTGTGGAACCACTGGCGGCAATTTGATACATGGTGTGTAGCACCACTGTCTAGAATCCACTTATCGTTTTCACAATTTATCAAGTTGAAAGAAAGAAGAAGTGAGTCTTTACCTTTAGATGATTCCTTTCCCTTTGATGTCTCTTTGTTTTTGGCTGATTTAGGCAAAACATCAATTTTTGGACACTTATTAGCATAATGTCCATGCTCACCACATCTGAAACACCGAACATTTTTCTTGTCACGAGTTGCACATGGTTTTATCACATGAAAAGCTTCTTTTTGGGGAATGTCCTGTTTCATAGAGCGTCTTTCAAATTCCGTCAGAAGAACTTTTTTAATTTCCAAGGACGTGAACTTGGAATCGTCGACGTTGGCTAGAGTCATGACGATACTTTCATAAAGTTCAGGCAATCCGGACAGCATGGCATAGGCTAATTCCTTGTCTGGTACTTCTTTTCCAGCATCTTTAAGCAAATCACTACATATTTTTAAACGACTGAGATAAGAAGACATACTTTCATTTTCCTCAAGTCAGATGGAGATGAATTGCTTCTTCAGTTGCAAAATACGTGGCCTGGATTTAGGCTCAAAGACATTAGTTAGAGTATCCCACGCTTCTTTAGGGTAAGTACAATCAACGATATGGATTTGTTGATGTGGACTAATCCCCAATGCTAATGTTGCAAAACCTTTATCTCTCTTGGTTTGGAAACTTGCCTGTTGACTGGCTGTTGCATCAGCACATAACACAGCACTTCCATCGACATATGACCAAAGTTCCTTGTCGATCAGCAACATCCGCATATTGAACTTCCAAGTTCTATAGTTGTTTTATCCCAGCTTTTCGAACTCCATACGTGGTTGCATAGAAGCCATCTTGGTAGCGGCCCAAGCCAAATAACTCTACCTTAGCTTGCGCAGTGGAAGCGTGCTGGGCCCATAACCATGTTAATAGAATTGTAATAAATCGAGCTGTTCAAGGGAGATTTTTTTTAGAAAAAAGGTTTTATGCATTTTTACTACAGAGACAAAAGAAGAGAGGAAACGATTACTAAAAAAAGGCAACAACAAAACAGCGGCATCACCACCGCGTGTATACTTAACAATAAAAATCTTAATGCTATTTATCAACAATGGTCTGATAACATTTTGAACATAATTCTCAAGATGAATAAAGCAAATATTCACAAGAATGATATCACAAAATTTTTGATAAGTATCGCTTTTTTTTTGTATAACCATACAAAAACTTGGTTATATGGCTCTCTGCTATACGCTATGGTATAACTAAATAATTTTCTATTGTTTAAATAAATTATATTTATCGATTGACCAACTTCCTTTTATTTTATTTTTTAATTTTGTATATTTATTTATGCATTAACTCGGCATTTCAATGTCTTCTGAAAATGCCAATCATTTTGTATGTTTCATCAATGAAAATAAAATAAAGAAATAAATAAATATAAAAATTTGTAGAGGTTTTTATTACATTACAACAGTATATAGATTACTCTTATGGTCAATTTAAGAGTATTAACCTGACCTATCCTTAAATTAAAAATTTAAGATATACAATTTTTTTTTGTAGTAGAGTAACACCGCCCCCTCCCCATTGAAATTGATATTCCCATATTCCCGTCATTACGAATTACACGAATAATATTGACATCAGCTTTCATTAGACAAATTGAAAAGGGAAGGAAAAATTCCG
>JAHWFO010029795.1:13923-24898 GCA_023313115.1 Rhysida immarginata
GTTTGATATATTACATGCCATATCTTAGCATTGAAAGTTCCAATGGTACCATATGGTTTTACAGGGCACTATTAGGGCACGTGCTAGTAAACCAATAACCATTATCATTATTTTCTCATGATATTCACTCATTACATGTTGCTACGAGAGGTTTGATATATTACATGCCATGTTTTAGAATTGAAAATTCCAATGGTACCATATCATGCCATAGGGCACCATTAGTGTACGTGCTACTAAACTGTTAACCATTATCATTATTTTCTCGTGGTAGTCACTCATGGCACGTTGTTACGAGTCGTTTGATATATTACATGCCATATCTTAGCATTGAAAGTTCCAATGGTACCACTTGGTACCATTAAAACACGTACTACTAAACAATTC
Source organism: Rhysida immarginata (assembly GCA_023313115.1). NCBI lineage: Eukaryota > Metazoa > Arthropoda > Chilopoda > Scolopendromorpha > Scolopendridae > Rhysida > Rhysida immarginata. The sequence goes on from JAHWFO010029795.1 coordinate 14,311, forward strand.
AGATATCACTATATACCGTTATATTCATTCATGAGATATCCTTGCACGTACACGTGCCAGTAGACCGATACTTGCTATCACTAGTTACTCTTTTATATTCGTTCATGATATGTTGTGACAATTTGTTTGATATATTACATGCCATATCTTGTTATAGGAAATGTTTAAGAGGGTATCATAATGGTACCATTAAAACACGTGCTATTAGAGCACGTACTTATTCCTGCTATCTCACGTTCGTACTTCTGCGTACTCTGTCCCATTTTAATGGATTGGTGAAAACAGACTGTGAAAAAGTTAATTCGTTTTCAAGTTATCGTAATAAATGCCAAGCTCCCTAGGATTAAAAAAATTCTCTTGATTTGGGGACCGAACTGCCCTTTTAATAATCGTCAAACACGTGCATCCTGGACGCACACCATCTCATTAATGTTTAGAGCACGCGCAGAACCGAACCCATGTTCTCAACACGCGTTTTACCAAATGCGAGGATAATTCGTTTCTTCCAGCAATTCAAGACATGATTGAATGAATTGTGAGATTGCAATACATGCAATTCAATACATGCAACGCAATGAATTGTGGGATTGTCTACAGACGGACGGACGGACAGCTGGACAAATCGATCACATAAGCACATTTCTATATATAGAAAATGTGCTAAAAATAGTAATAATAAAGTTGCTTGTCTAGGATGGCCCATGAAATGTTATGTATAGAGAATATAGTTGTTGTAGCGAAGCGAAGAACAGCAAAACACATGCAGTGATGTCCTTAAGCTTAAGTTGGATTTAGTTATTATCGCTAGATTTGAAATCCGTATCTTCAACAAAAGCTATTTTCAAATTGCTTCAATTTTTAGCACATTTTCTATATATAAAAATGTGCTTATGTGATCGGTTTGTCCAGCTGTCCGTCTGCCCGTCCGTTCGTCCGTCCGTCTGTCTATAGACAATCCCACAATTCAATGCGTTGCAACAGAAAGAGTGCATGTATTGAATTGGTGGAAGACACGAATTATCCTCGCATTTGGGAAAACGCAAGTTGAGAACATGCATGGGTTCGGCTCTGCGCGTGTTCTAAACGTGAATGATATAGTGCGCGTGCTCTGAAGGTTAATGAGATGGTGCGCGTGCAGGATGCACGTGTTTGACGATTATTGAAAGGGTAGTTCAGTCTCTAAATCAAGAGAATTTTTTTATCCCTAGAGAGCTTAGTATTAATTACAATAACTTGAAAACGAATTAACTTTTTTAAAGTCTGTTTTCACCAATCAATTAATATGGGACAGAGCACGAATAAGTACGAACGTGAGATAGCCGGAAAAAGTACGTACTATAATGGCACGTGCTTTAATGGTACCATTATGATACCCCCTTAAAGACTTCCTATAACCAGAAATGGCATGTATTATATCAAACAAATCGTCGCAACATATCATGAACGAATATATAAGAGTAACTAGTGATAGCAGATATTGTGTCATGTGTGATGAATGAATATAACGCGTAAATAATTTTGGTGTGACATGTTTAGTAGTACGTGTTTTACGGCCGGTTGCAACAAGGTCAGTTAAAACTAACTCTTCGTTAAAGTCCAGTTTAAAATTTTTTGCGTTGCATCAAGAGAGATTAGGGCTTAACCAGACGTTAAGTGGCGGTTTAACTTAAACGCTCGATGACCACGGTTTAAGTCCATGGTTAGTGAAGCAAAATGGCATTCCGAAACAGAAATAGATTTTAAACTAATTGGATAAACTAATTATCAAACAGATAAATAGATAAGCTAATTGTGCAAATTATTTAGATAAACTAAATGGATAAGCTATTTGGATAAGTCATTTGGATAAGTTAATATACTTGAAATATTTAATAGCAAATAAATTTGGATAAGCTTTTTGAATAGGCCATTTGGATAACTAATTATCAAGAAGTTGTTTGGACAAGATAATTGGATAAGCTGTTTGGATATGCCGTTTGGAAAATTAATTATTAACCAGCTGTTTGGATACGCTATTTGGATAAGATAATTGTATAAACGATTTGGATAAGCTAAGTGGATATGCTAAATGGATAAGCTAATTGGATAAGCTAAATGGATAATCTAATTAGATAAACTATTTGGATAAGCTAATTGGATAAGCTAAATGGATAAACTATTTGGATAAGCTAATTGGATATGCTAAATGGATAAGCTAATTGGATAAGCTAACTGGATAAGCTATTTGGATAAGCTAATTATCAAACAACTATTTGGATAAGCTAATTGGATAAGCTAAATGAATAAGCTAATTGGATAAGCTATTTGGATAAGCTAATTGGATAAAATAAATGGATAAGCGATTTGAATAGCAATTTGAATTAGCTATTTGGATAAGCTAATTGGATAAACCAAATGGATAAGCGATTTGAATAGCAATTTGGATAAGCTCTTTGGATAAACTAATTATCAAACAACTATTTGGATAAGCTGTTTGGATAGCTAATGGGATAAGCTAAATGAATAAGCTAATTGGATAAGCTAAATGGATAAGCGATTTGAATAGCAATTAGGATAAGCTAATTATCAAACAGCTATTTGGATAAGCTCCTGGATAAGCTAGTTTGATAAGCTAATTGGGTAAGCTAGATGGATAAGCTAGTTTTCAAACAGCAATCAGGATATGATAATTATCGAACAGCTAAACGGATAAGTTAATATTATCAAACAGCTAATTGAAAACAATCAGCCATGTTGACCGGAAGTTTAATTGGAGCAAAACGAACCAATCACAGTCCTCGTTACTCATATTCCATCCAGTTAGCTAACTGAGACTTAACTAGGCTTGGTGCAACATTTCCCGGTTAAAGGACTTAACCGATCGTTAACTAACCGAAAGTTAGGGTCGTTTTAACTGACGTTGTTGCAACCGGCCGTTAATGGTATAAAATGGAACTTTCAATGCTAAAATATGGCATGTAATATATCAAACAACTCATAACAACATGTAATGAGTGAATATAACGTGTAAATATTGATATTGGTTATTGGTTTGGTAGCACGTGCCCTAATGGTACCAGTGGAACTTTCAATGCTAAGATATGGCATGTAATATATCAAACAATCGTAAGAACGTGCCATGAGTGAATATAACGAGTAAATAATGATAATGGTTATTGGATTAATAGCACGTGCCCTATTGGTGTCACATGATACCATATGGTACCATTGGAACTTTCAATGCTAAGATATGTTATGTAATATATCAAACAGCTCGTAACAACATGTAATGACTGAATATAACGTGTAAATAATGATATTGGTTATTGGTTTAGTAGCACGTGCCCTAATTGTGCCATGTGGTACCGTATGGTACCATTGGAACTTTCAATGCTAAGATATGGCATGTGATATGTCAAACAACTCGTAACAACATGTAATAAGTGAATATAACGAGTAAATAATGATAATAATTATTGGTTTAGTAGCACGTGCCCTAATGTTGCTATGTGGTACCATATGGTACCATTGGAACTTTCAATGCTAAGATATGGCATGTAATATATGAAACAACCCGTAAAAACGTGCCATGAGTGAATATAACGAGTAAATATAGATAATGGTTATTGGATTAGTAGCACGTGCCCTAATGGTGTCATATGATACCATATGGTACCAATGGTACTTTCAATGCTAAGATATGGCATGTAATATATCAAACAATCGTAAGAACGTGCCATGAGTGAATATAACGAGTAAATAATGATAATGGTTATTGGATTAATAGCACGTGCCCTATTGGTGTCACATGATACCAGATGGAACCGTTAAAACTTTCAATGCTAAGATAAGTACGTAATATATCAAACAGCTCGTAACAACATGTAATGAGTGAATACAACGAGTAAATAATGATAATCTCCCTCCAATCTTCTTACAAGCGTCAATCTTATTATTTTTTTCATAATGTGGAAGACTTCTTTGGTTAGTCAGGCTTCTGGACTATCTCAGTGTATTTCATTTGGTATTTTGTCTGGGATTCTGAACCTTGTGAAAGCACTGTTTCCGTCCCACCTGTTTCATTGTTCCATTGTCCTGTTCATTTGTATTCTTGGTAAACCCAGAAATAAAAGACGAAACCGCTTGGAATTTCGTTTCCTTTCCCATCAATTTCATCAATAAATTGTTAATTAATTTTCCTACAAGAAATTATTCCCCCCGAGGAAGGTATAGGAATGTAGCGGAATGTAGATCATATATTTTTACTCTTTTATTTGCATTTTTATCCTCCCCCCTCCCAATTTTTTAATCGAAAAATTGTTTTTCTCGAGCGTAGTATTTAGAAATGGCTCATTTCTCTTCAAATTACCCAATTATTGAAAAGGGTAACTTCATTAAACAGAAACACTACGAAATTAGTTATATTATTTCATTTATTTATTTAAATAACTTTTTTCGTGAAATGGTTATCATTAAAAAAAAAACAATCCTTATATGGTTTTCGCATATTTTATTAAATGAAACGAATATCTTTACTTAAATTCTATCTTTGTTTACTCTCTGATATTGCGTCAGTATATTAATCAGTTTACTCATTAATAGTTTTGAGATATTTCAAGAACAGTTATGTTTCCTTTTATATCTTATCATATCTTTGTATCTTTATTATGATACATCATATCTTTGTTTATTTAACAGAAACCTAACCTGTATAATGCGTGGAATTACTACATGGTCTTTGTCTATTTATAAAAAAAAGATTAAAAAAAGCTAGTTTTATCTATCTGAGAATGAAACGTTATTGAGAAAATAAGTTTATCTCACCTCTGACAGATAATGCAAATTGATAATTCTCATTCAGCATTCATATGAAACGTTCATAACAGATTGATTTTTATTTGATAGCGTATACAGAGTTTTACTAAAATAAATTTGGGGATTTATTTATGTAAACATCTAAGTTAGCAACCTACAAAGAATATATCTTGTATGGCATATAAAGGTAAGAAAAATCTATACGGAAAATTTAGCTAATTAAATCAACGGCAAGTATTTTCGTAACTATTTATAAGGAAAGGGGAGAATTTAAAAAAAATAACCATTTTTATCACTCAGTCGTACTTTTGTGCTTGTAACTTGCTCATCTAGCCGGCTCAGTGGCCGAGATCGCTAGGGTACAGATCTTGTCGCTGTCGGAACCGGATAGTCGCGGTTTCACATCCCACCGAGGGCATGGATGTTTGTGTTTGTCCCTGGGTTAGGCGCAATCTTCCCTCCAGGAATCAGTGCCATTGTTATTGTTGGCATTGTATAACGATAATCTAAATTACTTTAAGAACAATGAAAATATTAATAATAAAGTTGCTTGTCTAGGATGGCCCATGAAATGTTATGCATAGAGAATATAGTAGTTGTAGCGAAGCGAAGAACAGCAAAACACATGCAGTGATGTCCTTAAGCATAAGTTGGCTTTAGTTATTATCGCTAGCTTTGAAATCCGTATCTTAAACAAAACCTATTTTCAAATTGCTTTAATTTTTAGCACATTTTCTATACTCGTATGTGATCGGTTTGTCCAGCTATCAGTCTGCCCGTCCGTTCGTCCGTCCGTCTGTCTGTAGACAATCCCACAATTCATTGCGTTGCAATAGAAAGAGTGCATGTATTGAATTGGTGGAAGACACGAATTATCCTCGCATTTGGGAAAACGCAAGTTGAGAACATACATGTGTTCGGCTCTGCGCGTGTTCTAAACGTTAATGAGATGGTGCGCGTGCTCTGAAGGATAATGAGATGGTGCGCGGGCAGGATGCACGTGTTTGACGATTATTGAAAGGGCAGTTCAGTCTCTAAATCAAGAGAATTTTTTTATTCCTAGGGAGCTTAGTTTTTATCAAAATAACTTGAAAACGAATTAACTTTTTCAAAGTCTGTTTTCACCAATCCATTAATATGGGACAGAGTACGAATAAGTACGAACGTGAGATAGCCGGAATAAGTACGTACTATAATGGCACGTGCTTTATTGGTACCATTATGATACCCCCTTAAAGACTTCCTATAACCAGATATGGCATGCATTATATCAAACAAATCGTCACAACATATCATGAACGAATATATCAGAGTAACTAGTGACAGCAGGTATTGGTCTAATGGCACGTGTACGGCCAAGGATGTGTCATGAATGAATATAACGCGTAAATAATGTTGGTGTGAAATGTTTAGTAGTAGTGTTTTAATGGTACAAAATGGAAATTTTAATGCTAAAATATGGCATGTAATATATCAAACAACTCATAACATGTAATGAGTGAATATAACGAGTAAATAATAATGGTAATGGTTATTGGATTAGTAGCACGTGCCCTAATGGTGTCATATGGCATGTAATATATCAAACAACTCGTAAAAACATGTAATGAGTGAATAGAACGAGTAAATAATGATAATGGAACTTTCAATTCTTATATATGGCATGCAATGTATCAAACAACTCTAAAAACGTGCCATGAGTGAATATTACGAGTAAATAATGATAATGGTTATTGGATTTGTAGCACGTGCCCTAATGGTGCCATATGATCCATATGGTATCATTGGAACTTTCAATTCTAATATATGGCATGTTATATATCAAACAACTCGTAAAAACGTACCATGAGTGAATATAACCTGTAAATAATGATACTGGTTATTGGATTAGTAGCACGTACCTTAATGGTGTTATGTGGTACCATATGGTACCATTGGAATTTTTAATGCTAAGATATGGCATGTAATATATCAAACAACTCTTAACAACGTGCCTTGAGTGAATATAACGAGTAAATTAGCACGTGCAGAATGCGTTCGGGGAAGATGGCGTCCAAGCTTCATGGGTTCGGGCAAGATGGCGTCCATGCTTCATGAGTTCGGGCAAGATGGCGTCCAAGCTTCATGGGTTCGGGCAAGATGGCGTCCAAGCAAGCCGCGTTTGCTTGAGATCTTCGTCAGAATCGTGCATTGCTGAGTGAGAAATGTTAATGCTTCAGACTTCTTTCATTGGAGTATGATGTACATTTCACTATTCTTCATGTTGTGATTTGGACTCCCTTCGTGTTGTGATTCTTTTAATATTATTCTCCATACTGCGATTACAAGTAAATGATATTTTTTTTTAATTTTATATGGCGTTATGTAATCGATTAGAAACTCGGACTGTTCCATTTGTTCATTCTCTGAACTGAAAGTGTACTGTGCTTTAGAGGAATTAATACTCTTGAATCCACTACATTTTATTTGTTTTTTATTGATTGAGCTGTAATTAATTATATAATGCCGAAGCCAGCCGATAAAGTGTGCAAACTAAATAATTCACGCAATCTGCAATCCTCGGGCCTCCGGGATGAGTTATCTGAAGATTCTTTAGTACAGCTAATTGTGAAGACTCTAGATTCCTATCTTCAAGACGATAGTGTTTTAGACAAATTGATATCCCGTCTACTTCCTAAATCTGGAACTCAGTTGGAAAATCAATTATCTGAAACTTCGAAACGAGTGCAACCCTTGATTCAGTCAATGGATTTGCCCCAAGGTAATCTAGAATAACAGGTAGGTCCAGTTTGTCAGAAGTGCTTAACGCGCATGCGTATTGTGACGTCACTGGATGACTTATAGCTTTACTTCCGGCTGTGTGCGATAGCCTTTATTCTGGTCACAAAAGAAAACGTTTTCACGTAAAAACAAAACTCTTCCGTTGTATTTCTGAAGAAACGTTTATTTGTAAACTTACTTTTTTATAAATTAATATTTCCTAATGCCTGCATAAATAAAATTATTATAAAATAATATCGAAATTATTGTCTCTGTCTCATAACTGCCAACGGTTCCGACGAATCAATTTCGAAATCTTAGCGAGGAATGATAACTAGGCCTAATGATAATGAGAAATACGTTATCGCCCTTGTCTCTGTGTTCGCTTAATGTTAACTATCCGCACATCGTGCGATGACTGATCATGAGATCAAGGTAAATGATTTTATATTTTAAAGACACCCCCCCCCCCCTTTTCTATCGAACTGATATACATGTATACCTCTTTTTCTATTTAGTCACAATAAATTTCACTTACCTTGGTCGCATGATCAGTCATCCGCGATGTGCGGATAGTTAACATTAACCCAGTGTTCACATTAAAAAGATAACACGTACGTACATTTTACAATAATTATAAATTACGTAAGCCCCTCCTTTTAATGGCATTATTATTTAATTAAAATATATAGTATAATGATTGATAATTGTGAAGGAAATGAACGAGTCGTCAAGTGTCGCTATCGCACGACTGCTTTCATTGCCGCCATGTTTTAGTTTCTGTTGAGGTTTCGATTTAGCGGGTATTGGTTTCGATGTCATCCTGTGACGTCAAAATACGCTTGCGCAGTAAGCTAATTTTTACCACTTCCGGCAAACTGACCCCCACCTTGTTCTAGATCACCTTGGATTTGTCCATTGCTCGAATCTCTGAACTCGAGAAGCAGATTCAGAATTTATCTACTGATATGTTGCGGTTTCAGAAAGAGCTTTTTCTGGACAATTCGTCACAGTTTGAATTTATATGGCATAAGCTGGATGAAATGGAGCAATACAGTAGAAGAAACAATCTTCGCTTTCTTGGGGTCTCAGAGTCTCGTACTGAAGACCGTAAGGTTAAAGTGATGGATCTCTGTTCTTCGGAAATTAACGTTAATTTAACACCAACCGATATAGTCGCTGTACATCGCCTGGGTCAGCGCTGTGAAAACAGCATTCGCCCTATTTTAGTGCAGTTTGGCTCTTCTATTGTCCAGGACTTAATTTTAAAGAATCGGAACAAGTTTCGTCCGTCTTCCGTAGTCGTCTTAGAGGACCTTACTATGGACTCCAACGCGAAGCCAAACGAATTATAGGTCCCTCAAACGTGTGGGTTTTTCCAGGAAGAATCTTCACTAAAGGCCCGAATGGGAGGCCGGTTAGAATATATTCTGTCTCCGATATTGTGAAGTTCCGTGACTCTGGCCACTGCTAGTCATACAACAATTTAATGTGTTTTGTTTATAATGAATTATCTTGCTTGTAATAACTTGTTAAGATCTATTTTCTAATAATTTGTTGGGATTTGTATGAGTTTATTCTCAATTCGTTTTTTAACGTTAATTTTTTCACCTTTTTTAGTTTTTTTTTATTGTTTTAGAGTTCATTTTTTTTTTGTTTTTTGATTCTTTTTTATTTTGTCTGGTTTATAATTTATTCAATATGTCTTTTTTATATCCTATGAAATTGGAAGTTCTGAACGAAATATTAAAAAAAAGATCCTAGCGCAGCTTCCCCACGTAACTTGTCTCTTTATTATTTAAACATCAGAAGCATTAATGCGAATTTTACCAATATGCTTTTATCATTACACCATATACCTGTAATTCCCAAAATAATAGTTCTCACTGAGACATGGTGTAACGATTCGTTCGCCTTACCCGATATTCCAAATTATAAAGCAATCTCAGTGTATCGGACCAATAAGCGCGAAGGCGGCATAGGTATGTATATCTATGAAAGTCTAACCTCTTTGTCATCTTGGATCAGTTTTCTTTAATTACACCCAATGTTGAAATATTAACAATTTGCCTTAACGATAAATATTTAGTCATTGCAATTTATCATCCTCCATCTGGTAATTTTTCATCTTTCTGCTCGTTTATTTCTTCACTTCTCTTTGATTTACAAAGGCTCCGTAAAACTATAATACTTACAGGAGATTTTAATATTGATTTTAGTAAACCTTCTTCAAGCCTTAACCTTCTCTTAGATCCTATTCTTAGATCTGGATTACTTCCAACAGCCTTATTATTTTCTCATTTTTCTTTACGTTATCACTCTTATTCCGCGATTGATGCTTGTTTCTCAAATTTTAACTCTATAGTATTTATTAACACTTTAGACTTATCTATATCTGTCCATTTTCCAATGCTCACGATATTCAACCTACTTTTCCTATTAGTTCATCTACCTCATTTCGAATCATATCACATACACGACTAGCTATTTTCACTTCATTTCTGACGCTTACTGATTGGTCCACTGTTTTACCGAATACTAATGATAGCGATCTCTTGTTTGATTCTTTTTTAATTCATTTTAAGCTTGGCTATAACCGGTATTTTACGCTTAAAAAGTCTAATCACTTTATTAATGAAAAAACTATTATCAAATCTTGGATTTCTCCATACATTCTATCATTATCTAAAAGAAAAAACTCTTTATATCGCAAGTTGCGAAAAAAACCTTCACCTCTATTAAAGAAAACTTTTAACCCTTTGTTGCATAAAAAAAACTATTTATTATAAATGCTTACAATTTTTGAATTCTTATCTAAAATTAATTAAAAAATGTCAAAAAATTTTTGTTTTCTAAAAAAAAATAAAGTTTAAAGAAGTTTGAACATGTCCTTTATAAAGGACATCATGCATACAAACTTTCAAACCATTCCATTTTTTGTTTTTTGAAACAAAATTTATTTCGAAAAGAAAGTTTTATTTCATACTTACTTACTTACTTACTTTTCAAACCCGCTTATCCGTTAGGGTCGCGG
>JAHWFO010029795.1:39898-80910 GCA_023313115.1 Rhysida immarginata
TAGTATGGCGCTTATCGAAGTGCTTTTTATAACGCTCGTTGGCTCTTCTTATATTTTTTTTTGCTTGTTTAAGCATTTGAGCCAACTTTGCTACGAATTCATTCTCGTGATCACTGCGACTAGCATACTTATTAATTGTGGGCGGTATAACTATCTCCCTCCCCAAATCTAACAAGAATGGGGACATTCTAGTGGTTTCAGATGTCGCTGAATTAATAGCAATTTCGGTCATTGTTAAGTATTCATCCCAGTCCGATTTATCGACGTTAAGGTAATTTTGTAATATTTGAATGACCGTCTGATTGGTCCTTTCAGATTGACCATCGGACTGGGGGTGATACGCGCTAGCGAATTTGAGTGATGTCCCTAGTAACTTGAAGCAACGCTTCCATACCTCTGATGTAAACCTTACATCTCGGTCTGAAACGATCGCCTTAAGTAAACCATGGATTTTTATAATCTGATCTACTATTAACTGCGCGGTTTCTTCCGCTGTAATAGTAGACTTACAAGGAAACAACCGCACGCGTTTCGTGAGTTTATCCGTCACGGTTAAAATAGCATCATGGCCTTTACTTGTAACAGTCAGAGGCATAATATAATCTAGTGCTATTACCTCCCAACGCTGTTGAGGAATTTCCAATGGTTGTAATTGGCCAAATGGCTTTTTCCTCACTGTTTTATTGGCTTGGCACACAGGGCATTGATTAATGAACTGTATGATGTCAGATGACATGCTAACCCATGAATATAAACCGCTTATGCGAGCAATGGACTTATATGTACCTAAATGCCCTGCTGTAGGATCACTATGTAACGAGTTAATGATGATGTCGGTGACTTTTTTGTAACTAGGCACGACCATTTTAATTTTCGTCCCCGCTTTTTTGTAAATTACTCCATCTTCCACAAAATATGGCTCTTCTTTGTGAACTCACATTTTGAATAAGCTGCTTTAATTTCTTTAATAATGCTTTCATCCAGTATCCACTGTGATGAATTTAGGACGGTGAGTGACTCCTTTGTTTCAGCGCACTCCGCTTGCTTTAGATCCTGCCTTTTTTTTGTTTAACTTGTCCCTCACTCTTTTACTTTTGAACCGCCTCCACGGCCGCTATCATAGCAAGCTCTAACCTTTGAGGATCCTTCTGTTTTATTTCCCTTTTTAAACTCTCTGGGAGTGCTCCTATATAGGTTTCCACAAGACGCTGCTGCGGGCATGCCTGCAATTGCCTAGCTAACACTTTAAAACACTCATTAAAACGATTAACGTCTTGCTTTCCAAACTTAGTGCTTGAAATTATATTAAAGACGGCCTTCTCCGTCTTTGTTAAACCTCTTTGACTGACTGTCATCATTTATAAACAGGACAATTATTCGCGCTCAAGCTACTACCTTGCGCTCCCAGCTTTAGACTTAGCTACACCCGACAGTTAATTTGTTTTTACCCAAACTAAATGGATAACTCATTACTACGGGCAAACTAACTGCGGACCATAATTTTAATATTAAACTCTAAAGCTATCAAAAATAAACTTTTTTTTTTTTTAAAACGCCAACACCCTAATTTGCCTAAATGGCGCAATACTGTATAAAACTGACGTAAGCAACGCTTTAACTTCTCTTCGCTACCATGCTTTCAGAGAATAAAAAAAATAAAAAAAAACCAACAGTTCTACGCCAGTTTGCCTTGAACAACGCCACCACGACCGACACTGCAAAAACAGACTTAAAAACCCGCTAACTAGCCTATACAGACGCAACGCCAACCTTAACCCTAATGCACTTAATAGCTGTGCCCCGAAATGAGGGGCGAAGGGAGAGGGAAAAAAATAAACTTTTTTTTTTTTTTCGGCATACACTCAGCTCGAAATCTATCAAACTTCCAAAACTGGCTTCGAATAGCCAGTACAAACACCCAGTATTAACCCCGAAAATTTCAAAAATGGGTGGGTTCGGGTGGGAAAAAAAAAACAACACACGACTCAGTAGGCCGGAAACTTTAACCACGCGCGCTACCAGGCGCAATACTGTATAAAACTGTGTCATCGCGCCTTCCTGTTCGGAGCAGACGACGCTCTCGCGCTCGCATCTTTGATCATCATCAAGGCTCTTACCATCATCGCTGCGTGACACTGCATAACGAATTTCACGTATATCTTTTGGTTCCCTCTAAATTCCACCTCCCGAAACTCCGACCCCAGTGGGCTAATCAAAACCAAAGTAAATAGTGAACGTGCACATGCCAACAGTAAGCTACATTCCGAATATCAACCTTCTACCTCAAAAAATGCGGAAATTATGAAGGGGACGGACGGATGGACGGACTGACAGACAGACATTGTGAAACCAATAAGTAGCCTTCACTCTTCCGCTACCTAATAATAGCAGCGGATATTCATTACCATATCAGTAATGTGTAAGAACCTAATGCAATGGACCTGTAGCGTTGCAAGCCACACTCCTGTACTCAAGCTCTAATCAGATATTTTTGGTTGGGAACAAATTGACCACCCACCTTACAGTCTGGACCTCGCGGTCACTGATTATCATCTGTTCCGGAATCTAAAGAAGTTTAACGGCAGCCTGCGTTTCAGCGACGACGCAGAAGTAAAATCTGCGTGGCTTTCCTCACCGGCGGCAGACTTCTATGGAGTGGGCATGCAGAAACTCATTGAGTGCTATGACAAGTGTTTAAAAAAACTTGGAAACTATGTGGAAAAATAATTAAAGATTTATAGCATCTGGTAAAGAATAAATTTTGAATAGCTGTGGATGCTTCACAAGCCAAATCGATTAACTCCATAAAACAAAAAGTTGAGAAAATGATAAAATAGTATACATTGTTGCTTAAAATTTCCATTAAATTATAAAATTCCTTTTGTCATTTGGCAGTGTTAACACTTATTATTAGAGAAATTTGTTTTGAATATATAAGTTAGGAGTCAATCAAGTGTTTTAACATTAAAATTAAATAACATTCAGAAAGCGGAATTAATCGATTTGGCAAGTGAAGCATCCATATAAAAGTTTTGTTTTTATCACAAAAGAGACCTTAATTTAAAAATAACCCTCGTATATTAAAGTTAAATATAGAAAAATAGTAAAGAAAATTCCACGACCTGGAATCGAAAAAGGGACCTTCGGGTGACCTCCCGATGCTCTAACCACTAAGCCACCGTGGACATGAAGCATTTCGCTATCAAACATATCCGATGAGCATAGGTTATAGTTCACTTCTTGTCTGCACGCCAGAATTATCTTTACTATTAAATAGCAAAAAATCTTAAACTATTACTGGAAAATGGGATTTTAATTTTCACTCCATATTACGGGAAAATGAAAATTTTTTTCACTCTATATTCCGAATATTTATAATTAAATATAGAAAGACTACGATATATTAAAGTAATAAACTTTTCGAGGATTATCATAGTAACGTAAATATCCCATAGATAGATTCTGAATTCTTTCCTACTTTCAGGGAGAAATTATTAGCATTCACATTGGCCAAGCAGGTGTTCAAATTGGGGAAGAATGTTGGAAGTTATACTGCCTAGAACACGGGATAAATGCGGATGGACAAATACATCCGGACGAATATGTTCCTTCTTCTCCGGTTTTCAAACAAATCTCAAATGAAAAATGCGTCCCAAGAGCTCTTTTTGCTGATTTAGAACCAGGAGTAGTTGGTAATGTATTTGCAAATAATATTATGTTCATTTAACCTTTTATGAAATACTTATGCATATGTTTTTTTTTAGATGTGATCAGAAGGGGTCAGTATCGTAACTTGTACAATCCTCAATTAATCATAAATGGAAAAGAAGATGCGGCTAATATTTTCGCTCGAGGTAAATTATAATTATACTTGTATATTTTATAGCAAAGAAAAATGGAATTCACTTATTACACTATCAATAATTTTACCTCTTTTTCCCCATAAAGGTTTTTATACACTCGGAAAAGAGTTTATTAAACCTGTCCTGAATGGAATTACAAAAATGACCGAAGAATGCAACAATGTAAATGCGTTTGTCATTTATCGCAGTTCCGGCGGTGGCACAGGTTCAGGATTTGGTGCGATGCTCATGGAAAAACTCACCGAAAAATACCCTAAGAAGAGCATCTTGGAGCTGAATATTTTACCTTCACCAGAGGTATGAGAAAAATGCAATTCTTCTTGTAATAAGATTAATGAAGTTTCAGGAAATTACAGTAGCTTACACCTAAATTGCTTACAGATATCAACGGCAACGGTCGAACCTTACAATGCCATTTTAGCAGCTCATTCATCTACTAAAATCTCGAACAGTAATTCCATCTGCTCTTTTATTTTGGACAATGAGTCCATTTACGATATCTTTCGTAGGAATCGGTCTTATGAAAGTTTGAATACTCTAATTGCAAAAGTGAATTCTACCATCACTTTATTCTCACGCATGGGAAGTGACGCCATATGCAATTTGTTGGATTTTCCAACTAACTTAGTACCAACACCACGACTACATTTCTCTACGGTAGCCTATTCTTTACTACACTGTACTTTAATACGTTTTCTGATTTTAAAATACTGAATTGATTTTATTACATTGAGATAATCTTTCTCGTGTAGGTATCTTACATGGAATCTACTGAATCGACACAGGATATATCAGAGCTTTTAAAAAAGTGCAATCAACCTAGAAACCAGTTATTAAAAATAAACCCAAAACAAATATACTCAAAAAATGCAAAACAAATATACTCAAAAAATGTTATGGGTTGCTGCGTATTGTGTCGAGGTGATTTCAACCATAAAGACGTTAATGATACAATCGAAGACTGGGCTCCAAGACTGGGAAGAATAAAAGTATATTATCTTTTTTAAAAATAAAGTAAAAAATATTCTTATTTATTTCTCCATGGTTTAATTCTATGATTTTAATTTCTCTTTATTTATAGAAAGGGTTCAGTACCTTTACCCCAAAAGGACTCAGCTGTAATTCTCTTAGCACCAGCACAGATTCTGAAAAAGAGAATATTGCAAAACGAGCAGCCTGTGTGATTTCAAACACAACGAGAATTGCTGATGTTTGGTCTCGTTTGATTTGGAAGTTCAACTTGTTGTACAACAAGAAAGCATTTGTACACTGGTACACTGGAGAAGGTATGGACGAAGGAGAATTAACGGAGGCTATAGAAAATGTAACTGCTTTAGAGAAAGAATACAGAGAATACTTGACTTCGGACTGACAGGAAATACGACAAGCATTTATGAAAAATAAGAATATAAAATATAATGTAGACCGTTGCTCCTGTTAAAGTGAAAAGTTCTCGTATTTAAATTTTTGAACAGAAAGAGACACTTCAAGAAGTTTTACTATTTATAATGTGTTTTTCTAATTAATTTAAAAAATTTTCCCTACTTTTTATTTGTTTATATTTTGTAAAATTTTGTTTTTAAGAATTAAGAAAGTGCACATTACGTGATTCTATTCTACAATATGACAATAATAAAAGCAATTTAAATACAGATGGAAATTAAGACAGAAAATTTGTTAGTGCTTCATGGATAACATTAAAAACAGCTTCATCAAAACCAACATTGTGGCGTTGATGCAAAAAAGTATGTCGCCTTTACATCCCCGTTAAAACTCCTCATTTCATCATCTTTTTAGCATGTTAGTAATATTTCCACATAAATCCTCAATTACCATGGTTCAAAGCTAGTCATACAAATACCATGCTGAGGTCATAAGTGACCCAATTTTTTTTATTGTACAAATAAAATGAACTGATAAAACACAATATCACTTTATTTATCTTTTTATTACGCTTTAGTAAGTTTATTAAAATTTTATAAAATTACACAAATAAGTAAACATGAAGCAAAATAGTCCAATTATTTTGTTTTCAAAACTGTTTGTGAAAAAAGCTCCTTACTGCTAAACCTGATGGTATTTTTTTCAACCTCATGAAGCTTCACATTCCCCAATGATGATTTTAACTACCTGAGAAGAAAATGATGTTATATCAACATATACCTTGTGAAAAGAGAAGGGACAATTTCTTATATAAAAATGTACTATTGATGTAAGTAAAACCAAACTTATCTGTTGATTTTCTTAGCGCTAGGTGACGCGTCAGTCAAGTATGGGTATTCGTTTCATAGACGTAGGCGAAATTCTAATGAAAGTTAGTAAAAAGGACATTCAACTTAAATTGAAGATTCTAGGAGTGAAAAATAGTGGAGATAAAGCTGCATTACAAAGAAGGCTAAATTTTTACATGAATAATAAAATAAATTTGTGTGTAAAATACACGTGGGTAGATAAAAATTTGAACAGGGTTTTACTTAAAATTTTTTTTAGTAATTTAGTATTTGCCTGTAGTCATAGTGAGCTTTATCTCACCACTTTATCCAAACTTACTTGATGAATTTTTATCCTAAGCAAATTTTTAATGACACAAGTAGAGAAAGCTTATACTTGCGGTTTAATGCACAGCACGCTCTAGCCAATTTTGAAAAGAGAAGGAAATTATTTTTAACCCGATTCTTAAAATCTATCTAATTTTTTCCAGATAGACTTGTCAAAATTCTCCTTCTCTGATCACATTTTCATTCCAGAAGTCCATTTGTTTTAATTTGTAATAAAAATCTATTGATTAACATTAATAATATTTTCGAAATACATCATTTCAAAAGGATAATTGAGTAACAATAAAACTACTGTCCGCACGCCACGAGAAGAACGCCGATTTGCTTAATGTGCCCGTATTGTGTCGCTGCAGTTGCAGATGAATCTATTCAATTTTGGGGGAAAAACAGCCAAATTTTAGTCGATCCATGTTTCATCGATGTAAAAAATAAGACAATTTTCTTCTCTTATTTTTTTCATAATTCTAAGGTAAGTACCTCTCCATGCAAACGCTTTCATTTGTTTGGAAACACGGCCAGAACTGATTTTTGCGTTACTTGGTTTTAGCGCTTCTCCTCCCTTCATAACTATAGACTGATCTCAACTACAAGATTGATCTTGAAGGGAAAGCGGACACTTAACATGACAATCAAGTCGGCTCTGTGGCCGAAGCGATAAGGCGCAGGTCTTGTCGCTCTCGGAAACGGAAAGTCGCGGGTTCGAATTCCTCCGAGGGCATGGATATTTGTGTTTATCCTTGAGTTTGACGCAATATTCCCTCAAGGATCCGTGCCAAGATTATCGTTAGCTATGTATACTAGGTAACCACAAAACTTCTTGCCGTTTTTATGTTAGATATGCAAATGAGAGTACAGTGTGGTCCAAAATCTTTCAGGTGGGAGCAGGAAGGTTAGCCTGCATAAATACACAGGAGATAGTATCAAAGTGATGACAGAAGTGAAGGTAAATGGAGGTATCAAAGGAGATGGTTAGGTGTCTTTTGCTTTACGACTTCAAGGTGGGCTTGCCAGAAGCAGCATCAAGTCGCCGAATGTGTCTTACATTTGGGGATGATGCTGTGAATGAAGGCGCTGCAAGGCATTGGTTCTAGAAAAAATGGGATAATTTATCATTTCTGATGAACCCCGTAGTTTAGTGCGTCTGGTGGACTAGATGCCAAATGGTTCACCACGAGCTGCTACTAACCGGATCTATGCTCCCAGCAGTTGGAAAGTGTGCAACAGGCATTGCAGCAGAAGGAGCCAGCATTGGTGAATCGCAAAGGGGTACTCTTCCTTCATGACAATGCCTGGCCACATGTGGCGCAGGTGGCCAGGGAAACTATAGACCGGCTGGGCTGAGAAACTTTGTGTCTTCTACCTTACTCACCAGATTTTACTCCAATGGATTATCACCTTTTCCATTCTCTGGACAACCATCTTCGTGGAACATCCTACACCAATGATACAGACCTGCGAAAGACACTCACGGACTTCCTTGAGTTCAAGACCAGCAAGTTTTACAGCTAGGGATTGATAAACCGGAGACACATTTGCAGAAGGTGCTAGATGCCAATGGGGATTACTTTGGGGACTACCGATATGCTACTTTTTGTGTAAGTCATATTGTTTTCCGGAATTAGAAACGGCAAGAACTTTTGTGGGGACCTAGTACAACGAAAATCTAACCCACTTTAAGAATAACAAAAAAACATGACAATCTGATGAAAATACATCTATAAATGCATTTAAATTCGGAAAAGTTGAAACCAGCGAAATAATTGTGTTTCATTTAAATTACCAGTGAAATAGTAAATTCAAAACCAATTAAATTTATTGCTAATAATAGCTTGCTCATTCTCATGTGGCATAGTCGCAATACCATTACTTGATAGTAGCGCCGCAGTGGCAAAAAGTGCGGTGGCGCAGTCTATCAGTACACTCCACACAGATGATTTTTTGTTCAGTGTAAATTATTTTTTAAATTTAATTTTTTATTCAGAAACTGATAAACGTTTTCCGAGCGCGAGCATGCAAATGTTTTGTAAGAGATCTTAATTGTTATGATCACGAGAATAAGAACATCATTATCATTGTTTAAAATGTTTTTTATCTAGCCAAGTGTTAAAATGTATTTTATTGCATTAGGAAAGGCACCTTCTTGTATTGCATTAAGTTCTTCTTATATAAACCGAGTGCCTGCGATATGTAATGCTCAACTTCATTAAATAAATACAACACATTGGATCATTGTACTCAATTTAAGTCTGCTTTATTGGACAATAAGCGATTATACACAACAACAGGTTATGGGCCCAGCACGCTTCCACTGCGCCAGACCGAGACCAGCCTAACCAGACAGAGACCAGCCTAACCAGACAGCAACTAGACGAAAATCGCTAACCAAGCGAAAAGCTGTACAGAGCAGAATAGAAAGAATTGAATTGAGAAAAATTTAAGTCAGCCATTATCAGACAATGTGAATCGCTGCAAGCCAAAATTGTCAGTCAACGTCAGTCAACTTTACTCAGCAGTATCTTCACATCATGTCAGATAAGTCAAGCTTTTGTATTTATTAACATTTTTATTAAGAGCCTGAAAACTTTATATTGGAGTCAATTAAATTTCAAATGGAAATTTTATCAGAAGACTCACAAAGAGTTATTAACTACGTTTCTTAACGCTTCAAGTTAGATGTAACATTAAAATTGAAAGAATTATTCTTAGTGGCAACTGGAATAGAACAAAGACCTGAAGATCAAGAAACAAATACGACAGTTAAAGCCTGGATTAAAAAGGATCTTGAAGCTCAAACTTTTATAGGCTTAAATGTAAATAGCAATATAGCTAAGAAAATTGCGAATTGCAAGTCAGCATATCAAATGTTGGAAAAATTAGACACGTTATATGGCAAAAAATCTGATTTAACTATTGAAGGTTTACAAAGACGTTTCTTCAGCTTTACATATGATGCTATTAAATCAGCTGTTGAAAACTGTATGACAATTCAACAACTCGCTGAAGATCTTGCAGCTGAAAGTGAAGTAATAAAAAAAAGCTGGATCATGACTCGAATTTTGGGAACTTTGCCACCCAAACTTCATCATTTTCGTACTGCCTGGGATAATGTCAGTGAAACAGACAAGAAAGTTAGCAAACTAATAGAGCATTTAAGATTAGAAGAAGATAGATTAAATGAAAGTGAACGATCAGCAAGGATTGAATCTCAAAATGCATTCATTTCAAAGCAAAACAATAAATTGAATAAACCAAATTTACAGTCAAAGTCAACTGTCGAATGCTTTAAATGTGGTTTGAAAGGGCACGTAAAGAAATGTTGTAGAAACAAACCCTGTGCAGAATATCTGGCATATTGCAAAAACAAATATCCTTGTAGTATCTGCAACCTAAAAGGTCATTTTGCAAAAGAATGTCCAGAAAGAAACATTGACAACAACGAAAGAAATGACAAACCAGAAAAGAATGATTCAAGTACCAGTAAATCAAATCGTCGAGCTTTTACTACAATCGGTCTATCAACAACTAGACTGGATCAAATAAATTTTAAAAATGGTCACTATGATTCATGGTATCAAGACTCTGCAGCAACACAACATGTGGCTTTTCATAAAGAAGGATGATTAACTTTGTTGAATTTGAGGAGCCAACAATGCTAATGATTGGTGATTTTACAGAGTTAGAAGGAATTGGAATGGGCGATATAGAATTGGAGGCTTTTGATGGGAAGGAATGGCAAGCAATAGTGTTAACAAATGCCGTTTATGTTCCAAACATGACCTTCAATCTCTTCTCTGTTACACAAATGTTGGACAAAGGCTATGTTCAGACTGAAAATTCGTACCAATCAATATTTAAAAGTTGGGATCAAAAAGCTATTGCCGAAAGAGATGAAAAATTATATAAAATTATGTTTCGTCAAGAAAAGTCAAATAAACGTCTAATGAGTAGTTCTATCAAAACTTGGCATGAAAAATTAGCTCACCAGAATGTCAAGTATGTCAGAGATATTCTAAATAGAAATACATCAGTTATGTTGATGACTGGAATGACTATATCTGTGCCGGATGTACCTATGGAAATCAACAGCATATATCTCATCCAAGAAATTTTAAAATAGCTGAAAACACTTTAGACTTAATTCGTGTTGATCTATGTGAAATGAATATTTTATCTTTAGGAGGAGCTAAATACTTTCTACTATTTAAAGACGACTTCTCTCATTTTTGTACAGTCTATTTCTGAAAACTAAAGATGAAGCTGTACTGGATATATTCATGAAAATGGTGGAAAATCAATTTGGCAAGAATATAAAATGTTTAAGGTCAGACAACGGAACTGAAATAAAAAAATGCTAATACTCGAAGACTTCTAGAGGAGCTTGGAGTTTTTCATTCAAAATCAAGTGTCTATTCACCGCAGCAGAATGGTCGTATTGAAAGAGAAATGCGAACTGTCGTTGAAGCGGCTCGATCTGCAAGACATGCACAAGATTTAAATGAAAATCTATGGGCTGAAGCTGTTAATTATACGGTTTTTACATTGAATCAAACAGGAACAATTTCAGTAAAAGGTAAAAGCCCTGCAGAATTATGGTTTGGAAGAAAAATAGATGTCATCAAGCTAAGAAGCTTCGGATGCGAATGTTATGTTCTAATTCCTGGACATAAAAGAGCCAAAATTGAAAAGAAATCAAGAAAGGGAATTTTTGTAGGCTATGATTTGGATTCACCATGTTACAGAATTTACTTGAATGATGAGCATGATGTTATATGTTCTGATAATGTAATCTTTGATGAAAAATCCAAAACTGAAAGAAACTACGTTGAAATGGAAGTGCCTACGACAGATAGTTCAAGTCAAACCACAGGAGAAGATCTAAAACACCATGAAAGTGAAATTCTGACTTTAAAACTTTGAAAGAATCAACTAAAAGTTTGGATTCAGAAGTATCTACAGTCTCAGACGATTTGTCAGACGTTTCAAATGCAAATCAGTCTAGACAATCAAGATTACGTGATCGCCGAAATCTAGTTATGCCAGCCAGGTTCGCCGACTATGTAATGGAACCTATTCAAGGAAGAAGAAAAGCCAATATAGCTATGGTAGGAGAAATTGAAGATACTTTGTCTCAGAAGCATTGAAAGATAAAGGATGGTATGAAGCCATAAATGAAGAATATCAATCTTTAATTAAAATGAGAACTTGGGATCAAGAGGAATCTCCCAAAAATGTAAAACCCTTAACTTGTCGCTGGATATTACGTAAAAAGCAAAATGGTCGATTGAAAGCAAGGCTAGTAGCCAGAGGATTTGAATAAGAGCAAGAAATTGATTATTTTGAAACATATAGTCCTGTCACATGTGAAGTGTCAATTCGACTAATTTTGAGTTTTGCAGCTTCGAATAAAATGAAATTATTGACTTTTGACATAAAAACTGCCTTTCTGTATGGAAATTTAAAGGAAGAAATTTATATGATGCAGCCTGAAGGTTTCAATGAAGGCACAAATCGTATCTGTAAACTGAACAAAGCATTTACGGTTTAAAACAAGCACCCAAAAACTGGAATGAAAAATTTTCGAAATTTTTGAAAATCCTAGAATTCAATAATACTGATGATGATCCCTGCATCTATTATTGTAATGATAAAAGTGTCATAATTGCTCTATTTGTAGATGATGGACTTGTTGCAGGAAAAGCAATGACAGCATACTAAGAATTTTTAAAAAAATTAAGTAAGAAATTTGAAGTGACTTTTGATGGAACGACTGAAGAAAATATATCGTATCTTGGTATGCAAATTAGGAATAGTCCATTAGGAATATTTGTAAATCAACCACAGTATACTGAGAAAATTCTACACCGTTTTAAGTTCGACATGTCAAATACGGTATCCACTCCAATGGAACGTGGAATGATGACAGATCAAGAAAACTATGTAAATGACAAACCACTACCAAACTCAGAACCTTATCGTGAAGCCATAGGAAGTCTATTATACCTAGCTACGACCTCTCGTCCAGATTCAGTTTTGCTGTAAATTATTTACGTAGATTTAATAACAGACCAATGCCGAGTCACTGGAAAATGATTAAATGAATCTTTCAATATTTAAGAGGAACCATATTTTCTGGAATATTCTTCAATGGCGACAGTACACTTATTGTGTATACAGATTCTGCTTATTGTGGAGACATTATAACTAGACACTCGACCAGTGGAGTTCTCATTATGAGAGGAGGCCCTATTGGCTGGTATACTCAAAAGCAACGCCTTGTATCTACATCGACAGCCGAAGCAGAGTATAGAGCAGCTGTTTAATCAATTGACGAAATTTGTTGGATACGAAGAATAGCAAATGAACTTGGAATTCTCAACTTAGATCAACCAACGACATTATGCATTGATAATCAGTCTGCCATTCACATGTTGAAAACACATACGAGGGAAAGGGAAAGATAATGAAAGGCAAGAAACATAGAAATTCTTAGAAAATTTATTCAAGAACACATTGGTAAGACAGTAGAACTTAAGCATGTTAAAAGTTCCAATCAACTTGCTGATATTTTAACTAAACCTTTAAATCGCAAGACATTTGCAGAATTGCGATCAAAAATAATTAAGGAGGAGTGTTGAGTGTTAATTATTTTTTAAATTTAATTTATTATTCAGACACTGATAAACGTTTTCCGAGCGTGAGCATGCAAATGTTTTGTAAGAGAACTTAATTGTTATGATCACGAAAATAAGGTCATTGTTTAAAATTTTTTTATCCAGCCAAGTGTTAAAGTGTATTATATTGCATTAAGAAAGGCACCTTCTTGTATTGCATTAAGTCTTCTCATATAAACCGAGTGCCTGCGATATGTAATGCTCAACTTCATTAAATAAATACAACATATTGGATCATTGTACTCAATTCAAGTCTGCTTTATTGGACAATAAGCGATTATACACAACATTTTTTGTGTGCCATGAATCTTGCAGACTGCTTGAAATGTCTATTACCGCGTGAGGTATCATTTTTCTGCTAAAAAATATATAAAATATAACTGACCTTATGATCTGTGGATACTTGTGTATAGATGAAGGAAGGATGCCACTTTTCCACAAAAGAATTTTAATAATCTTGTGGCATCCTTCCTTCATCTATCATTTTTCTGGTTTATGTTAGCTTGACAAATTTGGCATTTTCGTCGTTTGGCAAGTTTTCTTGTGGGTCATTAGCAGAAGAGATTCTCTTGTAGTTTCCAAAATCCGTAAAATTAACGAACGCAGTAATCATCTGGTAAATATGAGATCATCGAAAAGATCCCTTTTTATTAGTCGGTTTCCATGTGCAATAGGAAACTAACAACGCCTTTAATTGAATTGATTATATAAAAATGTTCTAAGCAGAAACTTCTATTGATGAAAAGCAGTCGCCTCTTGTAATGTTACAGCATCTCTTATCATGATATACTTTTTTGTGTACATGTTGGTTTGGTCTGTTATTAACGTCCTTTTCAATAACTGCCTAGGTCATTTCAGGACGGCGTTATAGGGGCCGTAAATTTTGTCTCACAAGGGTTCTTTAACGTGCAGCCGGTCAACGACTACACGGGACCAATGGCTTTACTTCCCTTCCGAAGGAAGTGCGTGATCTCAGGATTTTCCCTCTGAAAAAAATCCTCGTTGTCCTCGGCCGGGGCCGAACACGAACCTCGGGCATCAGAGGCGATCACGCAACCACTAAACCACCGAGGCCGATTGTGTACAGTTATGGACAAAAAAAAACGCTCCCTCGCTCTATGCTGCTATATTTTTAAATGAGCGTTTATTACTTTGCCACCAGGTATCTGATATCGTTTAGTTCAGTTAGAAATTTTCCTGACTCAATCAAGTGTCATTGGCGGAAGGGTGGATCAAGATATTTGTTGGACAATATAATTTCATAAGAAAAATTCTTCTGAACGGAGTGCGAGCCCTGAAAAAAAATCAAAAACTAAGCCAACGGGACAAAGCAATTAATGATAAAAAGAAAACTTAAAACACTAATAAATTCATTAAGGACGAGGAAAGTGTAGAGGGGGAAGACAAAAAATTGACGAACGGAGGGCAACAAGGAGCGGAAAAATTAAGAAAGGCCTGAAAAGAAGAGATGATTACAGTAGGGAAAGGGAAGGAATCTGTCTGCTGGCTAAGGACTAAAATGGAACGGGTAGCAGAAAAGGGTAAAAGGAAAGGTAAAGGGAAAACAATTGCAGAGCATCGTCACACTCCGAACAGGATTGCCGCTGCAAAAAAAAAACAAACCAGATTATCATGGATTTTTAATTAAACACAAAAAAACTAACAATATTGAACTGAAGACTTTTTTGCTGGGATTAAACAGATCCAAAGCTTCAGAAGCAAATAAGAGGCAATAGTCCGTTGGACGAGGCGAACTCGCAGGAGTGTGCTACCGCCAGAGAACGATCCAAAACAAAAGTTCCCGGCCGCATCCACTTCTCAGTCGGGAAGTTCAAGCGAGAAACTAGTAACCAGAGGCAAAGTTACGTGGCATAAACATCATCTACGGATGGCAATCGAACAGTCGGAGAACAGTTCCGCACAAACAAGTAGATCATTACGCCATGCTCTCGAAAAAAACGAACTAGGGCTTACCATGGGTCGACTAGGAAGAACATACGAACAAACATGTTGAGAGCTTGCTTGCATTGAGTAAAACTACTTTTCAGTAGTGTAATTTAATGAAAGTAAATCCAATCGGAAAGCTCCATCAAGTATCTGACACAAAAGAATCTCTAAGTTCAGAAAGCTCCAGAATCGAAATATCGACGCATAAATCCGGGCAGCACAATTCAGGATCAGTCTTGGACAAGAACTGACTCCTTGTGACGTGTCAGTGGAAGGTAAGGTAAAAGACAGAAGTAAGGATACGCAATGAACACTAAATATATGATTTATTCAATGTAAATAAAGGAGTACTTGTTACTTCGACTTGAAGCAAATAAATACTAATTGTATTACAGCAAATGTCAGGACCTGAAGGTCGGTAGAATAGTTCACTGACAAGTATTAAAACGTTAATGAAGTTCGGAATCAGTTAAACCATTATGCACCTAACTGATAACATACTGCACAGCACTGTTCATGAGCAAGCCACACAAACGCAGTCGTAAACGTAACACCACAAGACCGCATAAACCTTCTTGTCTAAGAGTTCGTGGCCAAAAGCAAGTAATATTTAGTATTGTCGTACCAAGCCGTAAACTAGATGAAATGCAACAGCACCTCTTCAATGAAAAGAATTCGCACTTGATTAGCGAAAAAGAGAACTTGAATTAAGGTAGATAATCTCTACGTCAAGATGGGCAAGCGTAACGGTAGTCGTGAAGTCGTGACCAATGTTCTTAATGAATTGGAGCACTAAATTACACATAACATTATCGAAACGACTTGACGCATAAGAAACACTGCATACGTTGCGTAAAAGCAGTCTTAATCTTGAAGCCCACTGGCGTTCACTTAGTACCAATTCAATTATCGTCAATTAATTTATATATGCTTTGTAAATTAAGTAGAGAGTCAATTTCAACATCGATATGCGATGTGAAGCATTAGATGACGCTGGATCTCCGCAAAGTTCAGTTCGCAATAAATACTACTGGCTTACCCGTTGACTCCTCCGGATATGGCCGTCAGTTCAAAGAGAAATTAGGCTGTTTCGGTCCCTCGATGCAGCCGAAGTCATCCCATAGAAATCCACGCAGTCCGAACGGGAAAATTCCGAATGATGGCGCAATAGCCATGGAAATCCTCTCCGTTTCCTTGCACCGTAGAAAATTTCCCTCGTGGAGAAAACTGAAGTGCACTAAATAATCATAGTGCAAGTAAAGACATCGATATGCGGGAACTGAGATGTTCGCATTCAGAAACCTCCTTCCTCGCTCCGAAGACGTAATTTAGTTAACGTTAACAATTGTTGCAATCTGATTTCTAGTTCCATCTTGCTCGATTGCATACGTAGGCTAAGGTCAAAAACCCTCACCGGTGAGAGAATGATGACGTAATTTCTCACTGGGCTAACCGTCTTTTTCTCGGTGAGGACGGTGAGACTAACCAGTTAGGCATAGCAGCACTAACTGGCGTTTCTGACCGCGTTAAAATGACGTCACAAATTTCTCACTGGGATTTCTGACCGACCAAACGCTAACTCTTCTCACCGGTGAGAGTTTTTGACCTTAGCCCTAGGTTCTGAAGATTTTTCCGGAAACGGAATCGTCAAATCTCTTGAAACTTCCGCCCCGCTTACGCGCTTCCGTGCACGGGCGTTTCCATTCTCTCGCCTCGGGTAGATCGCGTCGGCTGGCTTCGTTCTCCGCCGAGACGCCCGAGCATCCTCATGTGATGTCACGGCCGTTTTTGTTGGATAAACGTATCTCGTTTTATGAGGCTTGAAAACGGACCGTGACACTCCTAACTGCCTTAAAAAATTCTTGACAACCGAAAAGAAAACATTGCCCGAGCGGAGCACGGGCGCTAAACATGAATTTGAACAAACGGCATGAAGGCGCAGAAGGTCGAAAATTCGTTATACCGATTGTTTCAAAGAATACAGAGAAATACAGCAGCAATGAAAGATAATTAAAAAATTTTAAAACGCTGAAAAACTCATGAGTTTGAAAAAAAATTAAATAAACTACTTCGAATGATTAAACATATAATATATTAGTAAATTTTCAAAAGGAAATCAAAAAAAAAATAATAAAGTGATGCTGTTAGGAACAATTGAGGGGTCAGCTCAACAGTGGTCTAAGCCACTTTTTTATAAAATGGAGAAAAAGCAACTTAAAGTTTTTCAATTGTTGTTTTTCAATTATGGAGAGAAAGCAATAAAGGCTTCAAAACAAACTTTATAATGTTAATTGATATCTTTTTACTTCATAGGATGATAGTTCCCATCAAAAGCAACACATGGAATCAGTATTTAAATTTTCGACTCGGAGAGGCTTAGACCACTGTTGCGCTGACCCCTTCAATTCTAAAGGCACCGCATTGAGGTGTGTTATCCAATATATTCAGAGATTAAAAGAATCTCGAGATAACCATATTCATTAATCTTACGAAAACATTAAGCAAGATTCTCAGAAAATGGCTAGCTTAACAAAAAACGCTCTTAATAAGTGAAAACCTCACCCCCAAAACCCACAGCACAGATGAAGAATTCCTGGCGATGTAACGCGATTTGGTAAGAGCCAATAATAGAAAATAGAAATGCCTAATTCTCACTGTCACAAAAGTTGAGTTAATAACGTTTATTTTTTTTACATAAGATAAAGTCTGGCCAGACTATTCGAGGAAACCATCAGGGATCGATGGATTGAAAACTTTGTCGTGAGGAATCTAATTTGGCGAAAAGACTAACGCATTCAGAACGCGTCATGTAGACCCTTTAAAAGAGAATGAGGGGACTACTGTAACTGCCATGACTCTTCCAAAATCGAAAAGTATTCGAAGAGGAAATTCGGGTTAAAGAAAAAAGGCGGCATGGAGGGATTCGGATTCACCGAGATAACTACCTTACTACCCAAATGGTAATTATAGTTTACCAGAAAGGTAACCGAGGCAGAGGAGTGGGGTTTGAAAGGAATTCCAGAAACGGAACCACAGAGAAAAGGTTGATAAAAGAGCGAAGAGGTAAACGACAATGCGGGAGGGAAAGCAACAAAAAAAATTTTTGTGCCCATTTTTTGAGCACAAGTGGCGGGATCGCTACAAGAGTTACATGTGACGACGTTACAGGTTGTACGTTGCCCATATCACAGAAAATGCTCAGTGTCCACCATGGGCAGCAATGCTCAAAGTTTCCGGCAGTACATACGACGAATACACTGCCGCAAATATCCCGTACCATGGTTGCTATCTGTGAAAAAATATTCCTGATGCAGGCGTATTGCTTTGCGCCCATTGTCATTTGCATAAGCATACAAGAACGGAATGTCGCCTTGCTCTTGGTTATCTGCCACTACCCTGTTTTAGCGTTCACTACTCGCTGCCCTCGTGGAACTGAGTCAACTCTCCTGTATGAAATTCGATCGTATTCCAACGAGTAGTTTCCGAGTTACATACTCAACATCGCAACACGTACTAGTTAGTACTCGCATGTGAGCACTGTTACGATTTTGAATGCGTAACTCGGAAACTACTCGTTGCAATAAGATCAAATTTTAACGGTATAGACAGTTTTATGTACTCTATTACTCCTCCAAAATTCATTATTCTAGGCGTTGCAGAACTTGAGTTATTAACTTGTTGGTCTTGGTGGCAACATTTTTATTGCTGTTCTTATCTCAGTTAGCGTTCATATTCTGACCCACATTGTATTAAAAGAAAATGTTCATTCTGGTCACCTCTGGCATTGCTTACAGTTATACACACTTTTTCAGAATCACCCTGTATCTTGCGAAGTTCTTCCAAACTCATCTCATAAAAACGAATTCGTTTCCTTTCTAAGACTATTCTACATTGAACACGAATTCCTGATCCATAGGAATAATCAGACACATAAAGTCGGGAAATTCTGAGAAAAATTCATCGGTGCTTTATTTTCCTTTATTTTTTTTCTTTTCTCTCTAAAGATAAATATCAAAATAAGAAATAACGAGCAGAAAGGAAAGTATTTTTCCTTAACTGGACAACTATAACATAGTAATTCAAAAATATGAATTTCCGTCAACAAATATCAAACTACACATAAATGGTAAAAGTCTAGCAGCTCTGTATAGGTTAAGTAAGTATGCAATTATATCGCGCAATTAAGAATTCATGAGATATCTCATATCTTCAACATTGTATCCAATTAACAAGCAATTATAGGAGCCCGGGTCTTTGAACGGCCCTCAAAAAGAAAAGAAAATTGTTATTATATGAGAATATTTTGATCCTAAAGAAAGGAATCCCATCATTTCTTACGATCTGTCAATCAAAACTTCAAAATAATTTGTGACTTGTCTCACATAAATTAGTCCGTTTTCAAGTTCTCCTTTGACATTATTCCTATTCTTATGTTATACTGTCAAAAAGTTTCTTAATTTCTCTTTTCTTTACTGTCTCATTTCTCTTTTCTTATATTGTGTAAACTCTTGAAAATCTGAAGACGTTATATGAATGGAAATAAAAATACCGCTTCTAAGATAAACAAGTTATTAACTCACTTTCTACAACATCTAGAATAATGAATTTTGGAAGAGTAATAGGGTACCTAAAATTGCGTATACCGTTGAAATTTGATCGAATTCCAATGAGTAGTTTCCGAGTAACGTAGTCAAAATCGTAAAATATAAAGGAAAAAGTGACGTCATACGCAAACCAAATCGAAAACGCGGACGTAGTAGAAGACTGATTCATAGTTAACATAAACTAAGGTAACAATAAGAAATGGAAAAGAAAGTAAATATACGTAGTGGTTACTATTCACATCTGAGCACGTGTTAAGATGTTGAGTGCGTAACTCGGAAACTACCCTTTGGAATTCGTGCGAATTTTAACGGTATACACAGTTTTATGTACTCTATACTTTCTTCAAACTTCATTATCGTAAATGTTATAGAAAGTGAGTTTTTAACTTGTTGATCTTGGTGGTGGCATTTTTATTTCTGTTTATATCTCAGTTATTGTTAAAATTCGGACTCATTGTTCATATGAACATGTTTGCTTAGGATGCTCCATACTAAAAGTTTGTGACAGGGTTTCAGACTCACCCTGTATATATAGTCTCCCTTATTAGGACCAATAGGTACTTATGTTTTCACAATGTGCGTCCGTCCGTCCGTCTGTCCGTCCGTCCGTCTGTCTGTTGGTGCTCTAGCTTTCGAACGCTTCTGAATTTTCGATTTCCGTTTTCGCCATTCCACAACTTAGGGAAATCGGAAGACTGAGTTCGTTGGTGGAAAAAATAGGTGAACTACTTCCGGTTCAAAAGGTCAAAAATAATATAGAGGACCACGTTTTTCACTATACAATTCCATATATAAATGGCCTGTGCTGCCAAATGCTATTTTCCCTTTGGCATTCCATAGCTAAAGCAGAGAAAAAGCTTGTGAATTAAGTGAAGACACGTGATCGTCTTCCTTGATGGTTAATATCAGTCTGAACTGGTTCAAGGGTATGTGGTTTACTGGTACAATTATGGTCCATTGGAAACTTTCAATGCTAAGATATGGCATTATATCAAACAGCTTCAAATAACATGCCATGATTGAATATTAAAGCTAAAATTAATGATAGTCGAAATAGGTTCAATAGTATGTGGTTTCATGGATCCATTATCGTTCATTGGAACTTTCAATGCTAAAATATGGCATGTAATATATCAAACGACTTGGAATGATGTGCCATGAATGAACATTACGTAAAATTTATGATGGTTGAAATTGGTTCAAAGGCACCTGCTTCTCGTGGACCCATTTTGGTTCAGTGGAACTTTCTATGCTAAAATATGGTTCAATGCTAAAATATAGCATGCAATACATGTATATCAAACGACTTGGAATGATGTGTCATGAATGAATATAACGTAAAATTAATGATAGTCGAAATTGGTGTCAATTAACCTGGTTTTGTGGAACCATTATGGTTTATTAGAACTTTCAATGATAAAATATGGCATGTAATATATACAGGGTGTAAATTTTAAGTTGACAAAGCAGAATAACTCGAAAAATAAGCTTCACACGAAAAAATGCGTAGAATCCAAAGTTGATTATTTTCGAGGGGGCATCTGCTGGTGCTAAAATTAGCCCACCCCCCCCGGCCCCTGGGGGTGGGGCGGGGGGCAACTTTAAAATTTCAAATGGGAACCCCTATTTTTTATTGCAGATTCAGGTCCTACATAAAAAACTACGTACATTTTGTCTGAAACATTTTTTTTATTTTTGGTAGATGGCGCTGTAATTCAAGAAAATCCATTTTCTCATTTTTGCGTGGAAATAACTAATTTATTATTCATTTCGATTCCTACATTGTTTTAACTACAATGTAATTTGAAGACATTTCGTCAACAAACAAATAACGTAAACATTGGCATTTTTTTCAGAATGTTTACATTTTAAATTCTGATCTTTAGAAGAAAAGATTGTAATTTTTCAACTGTTTTTGTGAGTGTACAACGCCGTATTGCTTTTGAATTTACATTATGAATTATCTTTCTGTGGAAGAAAAAATTGAGATGGTGTACATTTATGGAGAAAGTGGGAGAAATTTTGATAATGCAGTCGCGCTTTATGCTCAGCGTTTTCCTGGCCAAACGCGATCACGGTCTTCTTTTGTTCGAGTTATTAAACAATTTACTGCGGAAGGTAGTGTGAACCAGAAAAAAAGAACCCGTGCAGCTACTGTTTGTGGAGAAAACAATCAAGTGTCAGTCCTAGCTGCTGTGGCTCATAATCCACATGCGAGCACAAGAGAAATATCAAGGCAATCAGGAATTTCACATATGAGTGTTTGGAAAATGCTGAAGCTCCACAAATTTCATCCATATCATGTATCTATGCATCAGGAACTACATGGCAATGACCACCAAAACCGTCTAACGTTTTGTCACTGGGCACTTCAGCAGATGCAAACAAACCAACATTTTTTTGCACGAGTTCTTTTCTCCGATGAGTCAACATTCACAAACCACGGGGAAGTTAATCGACATAACATGCATTACTGGAGTGAACAGAACCCACACTGGATTCGAGAAGTCAACCATCAGCGACCTTGGTCAATTAATGTTTGGTGTGGGATAATTGGCGATAAACTTATCGGTCCATATTTTATAGACGGTAATTTGAATGGCAACAAATATCGTAACCTACTTGAAAATGAACTACCAGATCTACTTGAAGACCTGAGTATTGAACTTCGACAACACATGTGGTTTCAACATGATGGTTGTCCAGCGCATTATTCATTAGTAGCGCGCGAAGTACTACATCGACTTTACCATGGTCGCTGGATCGGCAGGGAAGGTCCTGTGAATTGGCCAGCCAGATCGCCTGACCTTACATCGCCAGATTTTTTCTTATGGGGTTACCTCAAAGATATCGTTTATAAGGAAACGCCAACCACTCGCGAAAACATGATTCAAAGAATAAGAGATGCTTGCGCTGCAATTACACCAGACATGTTATCAAGATGTGTTCAGGAATTTACAAAACGAGTCAATAAATGCATCGAAGTTGGAGGTCATCAATTTGAACATTTAATTTCATAAAACGGCGAGATGCAAGGGATTTAAGGACAACAAGCAGGCCGAAAGTGAGAGGCGAGGGGACTCACTGGAAATACAAGCACCCCGAAATTCATTTACTTGCAAGTATTTGCAAATAAGAAAAAATAAAACGAAAACAATCGGTCCTTTTAAGGACCACCAAATCTTAAACGGGAATAACTTCATCTTTACACAGTCTTTTACTTTTTTACTCTGTTAGTTAATGAGTTCACTCGTTAGTACGTAGGATGTTCGGTTAGTTAGTTAGCTAATCAGTTGATTTGTTTGATAATTATAAAGTTGTGTGGCCTCATGACCACGAAACAAAACAAAATTATCCTAATCCGCGGCAAAAAATAATAAAATAATAACTTTGCGGCAAAATTTACGAAGTAAATAAGTATTTTTTATTTCTCCGTAACCATTTCCACGCAAAAATGAGAAAATGGATTTTCTTGAATTACAGCGCCATCTACCAAAAATAAAAAAAAATGTTTCAGACAAAATGTACGTAGTTTTTTATGTAGGACCTGAATCTGCAATAAAAAATAGGGGTTCCCATTTGAAATTTTAAAGTTGCCCCCCGCCCCACCCCCAGGGGCCGGGGGGGGGTGGGCTAATTTTAGCACCAGCAGATGCCCCCTCGAAAATAATCAACTTTGGATTATACGCATTTTTTCGTGTGAAGCTTATTTTTCGAGTTATTCTGCTTTGTCAACTTAAAATTTACACCCTGTATATCAAACAACTTGCAATGACGTGTCATGAATGAATATAACGTAAAATTAATGATAATTGAAATTGGTTCCATGATTCGCGTTTTAATGATACCATTATGAAACTATTGGAAACTTTCACTGCTAAGATATGGCATGTAACTACTTACGCCTTATATTATCAATAGTTAGTTTGTGTTAGGAAAATTTTAACAACAGCTAGTAACTACTCATCCTTTCAATGATACATGCTTACGTAGAAAAGCTTTGGCAATAGTTTTTGAAGAAAGATTATTAAATAGGAATGCTAACAAATTAAAGGATTCGTATATGTGCTAATCTATAGAGAAATGCTACTTTCTCCATTTAAGTTTTCAGATAGTTTTATTCAATTTGGACTATACGTTTCCCTTAGAAGTACGCCTTGCTTAGCAACCAGAGGCTTCCTTAGCAACCTCACCTAATTCATAACAATGAAAGGCTTCTTTAGAAATCAAATGTTTTCCTTTTCGTTCTCGATTTCTTTAAAATCCTATCGGTCCTGGACATTTCATGATCTCGTTTCAAATGTATTAGACATGTACATCTTGTAGCGTAAGCTTATATTTAACGCCATGGGTTTTTTTTGGGCGGATCCCTTACCCCACAATGGAAACAGATATGTTTGCCTATGTATGTATAATAAAGATACGTTGCATGGTCCGTGTCAGTAAATTTAGCTATAAGATTTTATTGTATATTCTAAACTTTTCTTAGATCGCAACCAGTATTAAATCGAAAGTTTGTTTAATCGAAACTATCGTTTAGTATAAATTAAGCAATTAGTTCTTGATTATTTGACGGCGTATACACCGGCGTTAGCCAAAGTTCGCATAATTTAGATTGTAGAAATGTAATATTAATGTTCAATGCTTTGCAAACGGATAATATAGTTTGTTGGTAGATATAAAATTCAGACGGACATTAAAGATTTTCATCAGATTAATAGCTTAATACAGGAGTTTTGGAATTTTTTTTTGAAACAGTAACATGCATTAATCTTATGCACGGTAGTAGAATAGAAGGTAAGGAAACAGCCGTAGGCTCGGTGCACACTTGCTGCAAAAGTTATCAGGGACGCTGCGTTATTTCAATATGCGTCTTATAAGCGTTCCAATGCACACTTTGAAAACACGGTATTATCGGGCGAGTTTTTACTTTTCGATGAAAAGTTCGATATCCACATTTTCATCAGACATCGTGTAGAGAGACTTCAAAAGCTGTAGATACAACAGGAGATACACGCTGCGGCAGATGTGCACTTCTCTATAGACAAATGTGATCTGCCAGTTATTGGGGTATAGGAATGTGATGCGCGTTTCACAGGTACTTGCGGCAACCTCTATAACTATAAGGAATGACGTAGGCGTCAGATAGGTATCAGCGTCCCGTGTGAATCCCAACAGCAGTCTCTCTGCATTTCTTCTTATGCGATTGAAAATGACGCAGCGTCCCGATAACTTTTGCAGCAAGTGTACACCGAGCCGTAGGCTGTTATCCAAAACGCCGTGGCTACTTACAGTGCAACCTTGTACGCCTTCCGTTCAATACAAAGGAAGTGGCCAACTGTACCACCATCTACCAACAGAATCAGATGCCAAATTAACTCAAATATCGAAACAAGCAACATGGCGGATTCCCATCGCCTAGTGGAGAAATGGAACTATTTAACAATTTTATCTTAGCTTCGAGCAGCTAATATGGGATAGAATGAATATTGTTAACGGCGCCGATCATCTGCAAGTCAAGAAAAGCTACATTTCCTTCAAATTTTTTGTTTTGTAGATCTGTATATCGGTCACAACGCGTAGATGTCCCGCCCCCCTCAAACGTTCTCTTCTCCTGTTAACTGAAGTTAGCTCTGAACGCTTCGCTGTCTTCATTTTGACTCTATTGCAATTTATTTCTGTAATAGATGAAGGAGGTTCTTCTGTTTCTGATGTAATTTTAGTGAAAATTATTCAGGGCCCCTATCAATGTTTTGAGCTGCAGATAACGTCCTTGAGTTTTTAATTTTTTTTATACTAAATAATGGATTTATAATTATTATAACTATTCATGTAGTCAAAAGGTGATAGATTCATTATTATTATAAAAATTCTTATTTTTATTATAAATATTCATTTATTAAATAATAAATAGTTTTTTTACAAGACATTTTATAGTTAAAATTAAGAATACTTTACAACTATTATTCAATAAATGAATATGCTTAACAAAATAATAATTTTTTTATAATAATAATGAATCTATTACCTTTTGAGCAAATGAATAATTATAAATTCATTACTTAGAATAAAAAATAAAAAAGTCAAGGATGTTAATCTGGAGCTCAAAACATTGCTGTTTCACTAAAATTTCGTCAGAAACAGGTGAACCTTCTTCAACTATTCTTGATTACATGAAATAAATTGCAATAGAGTCAAAATTTAGATAGCGAAGCGATCACAGCTAACTCTAGTTAACATGAGAAGAGAATGCTTGAGGGGAGAGGGAAATCTACGCGTAGTGACCGATATGTAGATCTAGTAAATTTGAAGGAAATGTAGCTTTTCTTGATTTGCAGATGATCGGCGCCATTAACAATATTCATTCTATCCCATATTAGCTGCTCAAAACTAAGATAAAATTGTTTAAAACGTTTCATTTTTCCACTATGCGATGGGAAAATGCCATGTTGCTTGTTTCGAAATTTGAGATAGTTTGGAATCTGAAACTGTTGGTAGATGGCGGTACATGTTGTCACTTCCTTTGTATTGAACGGAAGGCGTACAAAGTTGCACTGTACGTAGCCATTGCCTATTCAAAAATCTGGCAAAAAGATGTCACTTGTGCAGTCAATTGCCACCAGGCATCTCCATCGGGTTATTGGGCTTCAGAGACAAATGAAAGAAAGAGACTGGCTGTGCCCTATTCATTTCGCTGAGCGCTACTGGTGCCACCTGAAGTGCAGCATTCGCCATGTTACGATTGGCAAAAACCTAAGGCGGCATATATTCTCAATGTAATTTCAGCTGTTTTTGTAGATGATTTCTGGAAGTATTAGTAAGCATAACCTGTTTTCTGATTTTTTTAAAAAAACTTTATTGCATTAACTAACGATAATGACTCCAAATAGCTGATTCAATGCCTAACGAATTTTTAAAAGAAAAATATTTTAAAATTTTAAATTAAAAGAAAAGGAAAAAATAATTCTCAGTTCAATAAAAGAATCAATTTATTAATCCACATATTGCAATAAGCAATTGTTTGCGATTGTTTCACACCGGCCTCGGTAGCTCAGTGGTTACGTGATTGCCTCTGATGCCCGAGGACGCGGGTTCGACTCCGGGCGAGAACGACGAGGATTTTTTTCAGGAAGAAAATCCTGATATCCATCGGAAGGAAAAAATCCTGATGTTGGTCCCGTGTAGTCGTTTGCCAGCTGCACGTTAAAGAAGCCTTGCAATGCAAAATTTGCCGCCCCTATAACCCTGTCCTGAAATGACCATAGAAGTTGAAAAGGACGTTAATACCAAACAAAACAAACCAAACCGATTGATTCACATGAATTGGCTCGGGCGATCAGCTGTTTCTTGCCAATCCCAATATGGCGGCGCGAAGACACCACTAGAGGGGAGGTCACTGCCAGTCTTCTTCTTTCATTTGTCTCTGTTGGGCTTAGAGCACTATAATAGACTAGCTGTTTTACCCGGCGTTGCGCGGGCTCTTTTTTGATGAAATGTTGCAATTTCTGTGTTTGAATATTCAGAAAAAAAGTTCACATGAAAAAGCTTAGAATATTTTTTTAAAAAATTCATGTTTTAGATTCTGCTAAAGGGCCGTATTTGGAGACACCATCCATTGGGAGCTTTTTAAAAGAAATTGTTCCGATATACTTATTTTCACACGTTGATATTGTTCGTCTTGTCTTACTGGCAGTGATACTTATCAGTAACTTACCTTAAGTCGATATACTCTAATGACAAATGTCTGGTTCAAATGTGACAAATCAAGATCATATAGTGGTTCAATGTTGTCTGTCTTATTTCTATTTATTCCGCAATACTCCTTTCTATTTTCAGATTTACAACTGATAATTATAATTTCTTATCCGCTAACAATGCTCTCAATAACAAATCTAGCTATCATCTATTAAAAAACCTCTTTCTACTTTGGCATAACTTATCAAGTATAAAAAAAAGTCAATGCAATAATGAATATGAAATCTAATATTTTTTATTTAAGATGAGTTGATAAAATTGGAAAATTGAAAAAATGTAAATGCTTATATTTAAAGAAAAGACAGATTAAAGAATTCTCTACGAAGGAAATTAACACAGTACTTATCATTAAGTGACATTAAATAAGGGATTGATTAAATACGCGCGCATGAAATTAAGTCTAAGTAATAGAAGCGTTTCACTTAAATCTAGAGGTCTGACCTTGAATAGATTAATAAAGGATAATTGCTGAGCAACGAATCAATGCTGTCTGTTACACCTAGTTTGTTAATGCAAATGAGAGTTCTTACAGTTTCACCTGCGAGAAGAGCTCTTTCTTTGTCACTCATTCGTCGTACAACGATGTCACCGATACACTTCACTTTCACTCACTTATGCACATTGTTGAAGCACAAATACACTTTTCCACTCAGATGACCGTTGGCTTAGTTCTGAACTCAAGGCGATCTCCACCCGTTGCTGAGGTGTAGCAATGCTCTACACCCACAGATATCGCTTACACCCTTTATTTGCATCACTGTTTGCCCGCGCATAACTTCAGTATGTTAGCTTTTCTCTCATTGACGTTCGCTCATTAGCATAATCGCATCTGTTCCCGCATCGTAACTGTAATCTCCCGTTGTATGCATGAATGTTGATTTTAATCATTCAGTCTTCATGTTGACAGTTACTTAGAGACTAACTCTAAATCGATCCCAAAAATTCGCCTAGTTGCATGTAAATTAGCAGAGCTGAATTTCTGCTTCTGCTCAAGTTGATTGCTGTCGCCGTTCTTTTTTATTTTTCACTCTTGAACCGCTCAACATTCGCTCTTATTTATTTAGCACATAAAACCGTCCCAATAATGGAAAGGAATGAAATAGTGATAGATAGTCAAAGTGGAAAGAGATTCTTGATCTCAAAAACAAAGCTCTTATTGAATGGGATAAAAGTGTGCACAATGTTATCAAGATCGGAATAAAACTGTTTTATTTTATTTATTATTTATTAATTATTTTGTCAATTATTATTTATTTTTATTTAATAACTATTATATATTGTATTCCAGAGTTTTTGTGTCTCGTCCTTTTCTCTTATAAATATCCGTTCATTATAAGAGACAAACAAATAAATATACACCATATATATTGTAGCGGTTAAGTTCGCTGTCTAGCGTGAATTTTTCCCGAACGGTAATGCTGTTCTTCCGTTAGTATGGTTAAAGCCTCCAGACCCAAACCACACAACCCCAAATGTCACGTGGATCTTAGCAGAGTGATCGTGACTAAGAGAAAGAACGACAAAGTTTTTGGTAATGAGAATAAATCTTTAT
Source organism: Rhysida immarginata (assembly GCA_023313115.1). NCBI lineage: Eukaryota > Metazoa > Arthropoda > Chilopoda > Scolopendromorpha > Scolopendridae > Rhysida > Rhysida immarginata. The sequence goes on from JAHWFO010029795.1 coordinate 68,849, forward strand.
TTGACTTAAAATAAAGCTCAAAGTTAATGCAAAATGTAATAAGAATTGCGCAGTGGAAAGTTCTTTGCACAAAAAGAAACAGTAGGATTTAACGTCTATGAGGTCGCTGCCCGTCTCGGATACAACGCTTGAAGACTTGACGATGAAGATCGCTGCTTGCGAAGATCTGTCGTTGATGCTGGATGCTGATCACTCTCGTTGAGCCGATCGCAATAAACAGGTGAACTCTTGGACATGCGGAAATAAAATGACGTATAGAAAGTAACCTCAATACGCCGAAACACAAAGATGATCAGAACTAAAGCAATATCCGATATTCGTGACGTTTACGGCTCTTATCACCTTTCGTCGTTCAATTTAAATACGTTATTTATTGCTGCCCTCTTTTTGTCGCACACACACAAAGAAAAACACAAGCCTACCGATCACTGCTGTAGCTTCGACAAAATACACAATCTTAACCCCAAAACACTGCGTATAATAATTACGAGGATTAAGATTCACACCTGATTTTCTAAGCAAACACCATTTCGGAAAATTATTCGCTTTCACTGGTAAGGGCAGAATAACTTTTATAATATGAACTTGTCACACACACAATCACTACGATTACGCTTACGTAACCACCAAATCTATTTAAATTGACGATGAGCACACTATCACAATCTTGAACTTGCGGCTAGTTGATGACGTTGACTGCTGAAGCCATCGTAAATCTGACGATTCGAACTTGACAGCTCGCATCGAACGCTTACGTAACACAGCTTGAAATGAACGTAAAAGATAGCTTTAACACGACGTTAACACTACGGTAGCAATATCGCCCATACCGCTTCGTAACAGAATTAATACGTCGATTACGCCTCGTCGATAAATGGTGTATCAACAAAATGACAAAAAAGATAGATCAGAACATCACGTGATTAAGTGTCTTATTACGCAGAATAAAAATATAATGTCCAAGCCGTTCAAAAAAATAATTAGAAAACAAGTCCGGTAGGTAAAGTCCAGATAGAATAGATAAGTCGCTTAGGGGAAAGAGGACGAGCTACGTGACATAATACCCCCTGTACCACTTAGATAATAGGCACGAATTGTGAAGGAGAATATGCACACGGCCTCGTCGTTTTCCACGATTTCACTGGCGTCGGGGTGAAAGACAGTTCGGAATTCACGCAGTATTGTAGCCTGCACTACCGTGTAAAATAACGAAATATGGCTTACCCCGTCAAAACGTAGACTGTAAATAATGTCCGTACGGGTCGGCAGCCTCTCGTCTCGTCCGGCCGCTTGACGAAGATGAGTTTCTCAGCTTCTCTGCTCTTGGTTCCGTCCGTTGCCTTCCTTTTGCTCATTCACGGGCGGGGGAGGTCTGTCGGAACTCACGACGTTCTCCGTAGCTTGGGAAGGCGTGTTTATCAATTTGATAAAATGTTTAATGGCTCTCTCCAACCTTTCTTGCCATTCGTCGCCCTCTCGGTAGCACTCGTTGGCTGCTGCTCGCTGCCGATCCTCGTCGGCGTGTTGCTTCAGTGCTGTGGCCTCGTCCTCCACGCTCTCAGCTAGCGGTCTCCTGGCCTCTGCTTGCGGCATAAAACCTCCGGGGACGCCTCGCATGTCGCCTACTCTTTGCTGGCGACGCCGTGCTCTGTCTCCACCACTAATTCGGACTCGAGATTCGTCCTTTTTCCTCCGCTCGCTCTCGCTCCATCTTGGCTTCTCCCTCTCCAAACGCTCTCTGTCACGTGTCGCCTTCGGGATGACGAGTTCGACGTCAGCTCGCCTGCTGACGTCACCTCCCCTCTCTCTCTTTGACGATCTCTTTCCTTGGCGAAATCCACATGACACCAAATAAAGGAGAGTAGCTGTACCGTAGTTAAGAACTGTACTCTTACATGCTAAAGTGTTAATCACTGAAAATCAAACACTCCGATTAAAACTGTGGCTTTATTCTCAAGAATAATATCAATTTCTTATCATTAAACAGTATCAAATCCCGACATCGTCGCACTTAAGCGAGCGTTCATAACCCAGGTTGCCGAGAGGGCTAGGGCGTGGGCTTTCTAGATCTCGAGTCTACCTAGTCATGGGTTCGAATCCCGCCGTGGGCATGGATGTTTGTATTAGTCCTGGGCTGCGTACAGATATAACTTGTGTAAAAAGGCGCAAAATGACCTTAGTAGTCGACGCCAAAATTCTAATAAACCAACCAACCAATAACAAAAAATTTTCCGCAAAACTGTTTTTATCCAATGTCTCTAATTGACTTCAATCTTCTTTATACATATTCCTGGTAATCTCCAGGTCTTGGTTTTACAGGCTCACTTCTAGTAGATTCGGTCACGTCTCCCAAGGTTGTACCGAGTTGCCTAGATGTAACAAGTGCACTGGCAACCAGCAGTCGAGGGAATGTAGCAATGCTAAGGGAAAAGACCCCCCTAAATGTATTCGATGTGATGGTCAGCACACATCTAGTTACACAAAGTGTCCTAAATATCCACAAGTTAAATAGATCAAAAGCACCAAAACGGTAGAGGGAAATCCTACGCTTCGGTCGCATCCAGCTCTGCTGATACTAAGGACTCACGAATGGTCGACCACAATCAATTGCGTGATATTTACAGGTTTCTAGGAAATTTGCTAAATCAGTACAAGAAAAGTGGAAAAGCAGTGCCACAGATTGCCTCTCACGAATCTAACAAATGATCATGGACAGGCACCCATACAAGATCGTTAAACAAGGGAAACTCCGTTGCAATATTTGGAATGCGAAGGGAATCGCTCGCAAGCGCATCGAGTTTTACAATTTCCTTACAAATTGGAATGTCGATGTCGCATTCGTGTGCGAGACGCACCTGAAATCTACTCAAATCTTCACCTTGCCTGATTATCGTGTTTATCGCAACGATCGGCCACTGGGTAATAATTCCAGCCACGCTTTTGGTGAGGCAGCGATCATTGTTAAGGACGGCATTGATCATCGTGAGTCTGTCACTCCAGACTTTGTGGGAACGGAAGCAGTCTCCGTGATTATAAACGATGTGGACGCAGGCGAAATCAAGTTTATCTCCTTATACAACTCACCTAAGCACAAGCTTGATCCATGCGAACTTGACGAGCTGCTGTTTGGGCCCATTCCAGTTGTTATTGCGGGCGACTTGAATGCCAAGCACCATACGTGGAACTCCAAATGCCCCAATCAAAACGGCAATATCTTATATGGATATACCTTAAACGAGATTGACACCTTTGTTACCGGTCCCCTTGATGACACGTACTACTGTGACCACTCTCCTGTTAGCGACTTGCTGGATATTGCAGTTCTTAAAGGTTTCCTCAAGCCCTATAACATATTCACAGTCGACGACTTATCTTCTGACCACCGTCCAGTGATACTTATGTTTGAAGGCCTAAACATCGATAAAAAGATTGTGCTCAGCCCTAAACAGGATTGGAAGCTCTTTAAGGATATTCTTAGAGAAAATAGCATTCCTTGCAAGGAGGCTATTGATAATGAGGATATCAATAGTAATATTAAAGCTATCACTCGTGTTGTCAACGATGCCACTACTTCCAGTACCTCTACTATCGATTGTAAGCGTCCTGAACATCTCGACCTCCCTCTTTATATCAGGCGTCTTATTCTAGAAAGGGAATTCATACAGAAGATTATGGCAGAGTAAGCGACTTCCCTTCTTCAAGACCAAGTACAACCGGCTTTCTCGCAAGGTTTAAGAGGAGGTTAAAGCTCTAAGAAATCAAAGGTGGAGCGAGAAATTGAAGTCCTTGTCTGTCCAGGACAACTCGCTCTGGGGAACTGTGAGGGCCTTAAAGGGCAACAGACCTATCAAATTGCCGCTACTGTTTGCAGGAAATGGCAACGTTGTCACCACTGACGGGGATAAGGCTCAATTGATCCCTGACTCCCTGAAAAGTCAATTTACCACGCCTGGTGAGACAAACTTGGACAGCCTCCAAAACACTCAGCTAATTAACGATGGGTGCATCGCTTACCAGTGCATTCATCGTGTTCCCACCCCTGAGGAAGTCATTAGTGCCCATGAAATTTCCGAAGTCAGCAAGCGACTTAAAACCAAGAAAGCAGCAGGTATTGATTCCATTACTGACAGTGCGCTCAAGAACTTGCCTTCATTGGCTCGTTCATTACCAAAGCCATGAATAACTGCTGGAAACTTGGTTACTTCCCCGACCAATGGAAAGAGTCCGTCATAGTTACCATACCAAAGCCTGGTCTAAACCCTGCTCTTGCTGTCAGCTACAGACCCATAAGCTTGCTACCCGTGCTATCAAAAGTTTTCGAACGCATCATTCTGAAGAGGTTCGACGAATTCTGTGTAGCAAACAATCTCGTTCGTGATGAGCAATTTGGCTTTCGCTCAGGTCACTCCTGCCAACTTCAGATCTGGAGGCTTATTGCAGATCTAAACACTCCTCTTAACTATGCTAAGTATGGTGGTCTTGTCTTTTTGGATGTCCGTAAAGTTTTTGATCAGGTTTGGCACAAGGGCCTCATATATAAGATGGTTACTTGTGGTTTTTCGGACGAACTGATTACCTTGATTAGTTCCTTCCTGTCAAACAGGACATTTCGTGTCAAGGTTGGCTGCTCCATGTCTAATCCTTGTGACGTCAATGCTGGTGTTCCCCAGGGTTCTGTCCTGGACCCTGCACTGTTCAACTTTTTCATCCATGACTTCCCAACTTTTACTAATTGCAATCTATATCTGTTCGCTGACGATGCGACCATCATGACAACTGACCGCAATCCCGCTCACGTCATATCATGGTTACAAAAGGCCTTACATCTGTGCGAGAAATGGTTTGCAAAGTGGAGGCTCGACCTAAACGTTGACAAGTGCAAGGCGATGTTCATTACGAAGAAACTTTGGAAACCCCCGAGTCCTCTCTTCCTTTCTGGTAAAGAGCTCGAATGGGTAAAGCAATATAAATACCTCGGAGTGGTAATAGATGCCAAGCTAAATTGGGGCGACCATGTCTCTTACGCCTCAACAAGGCAAAGAAGGCAAAATTCAGTCTGGTAACTCTTCTGGGGCGAAATAGCGTGCTTGGATTGGACTGCAAACTATTGCTGTATAGGACGGTAATCCGAACCATCTTGCTTTATGGTATGCCTGCCTGGGCTACAATATGTAAGTCCAGATGGAAGGACCTCCAAACCTTCCAAAACGTTATCTTGAGGACTTTTGCCCAACTCGACAGTAGAGTTGCAACAAATACTTCTATTGCCGGCGATTTTGTGATACCTCCCATTGGTAGTTATGTACAGGAATCACTGAAGTTTAGAAGTTTTCTCAGGCATCGCAGGCCTCGACACGTCCTGGACATCAATTTCGACGACATCCAAAAGGCCATCTTTCCCGAATACTGGATCTCATAGCTCCTCGTGCCCCTCGTCAATCAACAATCAACTTATTCGTCCTTATAGGAAAGGACCCAATCTTATCCACTGGATGACTTAACTAGGTTTCATGTGGCTTCTTGCCTAGTTCAGTGTACTTCCCCTGGTTACTTCCTGGATGAGTATGGCAGTGAAAGCGTTGCTTTCGGACCGCTCGTTCGTTTTCCCTGCGCTGTTCGATTGTCGATTGTCAGTCGACTACCGATAAACTCCAGCAGCACACACTAGGCAAACATATTTTTGAAGACTTCACAGCTGTAATTAGACTTCACAGTTTTTAGGTTTATCTTCTCTCTCAAACCTAACTATGTTTTTCAATTCGATAGCTTAAAAGCTAGCTAGTAATTATTTTTTATTTTATTTGCCCTGGTTGTGACCACTTCATAGGCGGTTTATTCATACACTTTAAACATCAGGTAAAAAATTGCAAATGGATGTATGTAGTTTAGATGAAAGTTGCCAGAATACGTCACGCAAACACAGCATAAAAAGAAAATATGAAGCAAAACAGAAGGTAAGTTGTATGTTTGCCATATAATGCGGTCATTATCCCCACTCTGCAGAAATCTTAGTCGATTCAACAAAGACTTGTATCAAAATATAGAAAGAGTATTTGGTCATAATGAAAATGACAGAGAGGAATAACTGTATTTTGAGATTTAAACAGTAAAAATAAAATTTTTCTAATTCTATGATTTGTATGTTATTTCTATTATTAAAAGTGAAAATTTTCTACATTTAAAAATTAATTTTAAACATGTATACATTTATAAAATTCCGAAAGTTTACGGAATAGCATATTTTTTGTTGTACATGTATAGTACGTCAGCCCTGTTAGTAACACCACGTAGCACTTTGGGGGCAGCACTGTAGCACCATGTAGCACTTTTTCGGGTGGCACCGTAGCACCTCCGCTGTCTGGAATCTGGCCACACTGACTTCTACTTAAATTAATTGTATCTTTATTTTTTTAAACATCCAACAGCTTCTGGAAAAAGAAATAAAAAATTCTGCAAAAATTAATTCTTACGGAACAATTGTTTCCCTAGCCCTCTTGTTAATCACATATTCTGCTAACTTATGCGACTTGTTTCTCTTTAACTTTCATGCAAATTACTAAGTTCACTTCTTTTATTTTTTTGTTTTAAATGGAATCAGGATTCTCCCAGCAGTAGTTAATGTCTACAAACATTAACTAATTACTTCTTTTCACTTTAACTTGGTTTTAAACAATTTAGTTCTAGAAGATTGGAATTTTTATTCCTAAATATTAACGCTTGGTCTAACTAAACATGAGTCTTTTCCTTTTGTAGATTTTGACTGGGAAGCGGAACGGAAATACCGCCTGACCGACAGGGAAGGTAAGTGGGTGGGGGGGGGGGCCCCAACCGCCGGGTTGGTTGGTTCCGTTAGGGGGGGGGGGAGCCGATGCCGATCTTAATCTACTGGATACCTCTCTGTTTCAATTCATCGGTTGACGAAACATTAACCACACAACCTCCAACCTGGCCTTGAACTGCTTCTTGGGAAGGAAGATAAACATCAGTTGTTCCATCTGTGCATGACCTCACCAAAACGAAACCTTTTCGGGATTGTCCGGGTTGCTTTCCATCTCACTTTTTCGGTTTTTCTGCAAAGATATAAAAAACAAACAATTGCCTCTGGCAGACAGCTAACATGGACGAAGTTATTTTGCCCGTACCAAAAGAATGCGGCGGATTATGCAACGGTCTCTAGAACTAATTTTTCCATCAACGTCCGTCCTTCATTTGTCCGCAACCTGTCTTCTGAAATGCTTCACTTATCCTGACATCACAGTTGGCAAAACTCGTCCCAGATTCGAGTCCCACAGTTGAAAACCTGGGGGGGGGGGTTCTATAAATTTAGGCGTCGACTACTAAAGTCATTTTGCGCCTTTTACACAAGTTATATCTGTATGCAGCCCGGGACAACACAAACATCCATGCCCACGGCGGGATTCGAACCCACGGCCAGCGGACTCGAGAACTAGAAAGCCTACGCCCTAGCCCTCTCGGCCACCTGGCCGGCTTGAAAACCTGGAGTCTCCTAAGTCCACGCTCCATTTTTGAAGCCGGATCAAAAACTATCCCTCTTCCTTGACGAAAACCTCTTCAAAAAAAAACTTCTTCCAAATATTCTAAGTCATAACCACGCATTGTTAACGCCGACGCGCGCTCAACAAAGGATTCCCGGGTAAGTAGATTCTCATCTACAGCTTCAATCCAAAATAATAGAATACACGCTACAAAACGGTTGACCCATATAAAAGACTCTTTATTTCTTTCAATAGATGTTAAATATGTACACTTTCTTGTATTATGCTGACAGTTCTATGTCTCTGCTTTAAGTTTCAAAAATAAACATCAAATTAACAATAACCTTACAAAAAAAAACAAAAAAAACTTAACTTTCATTAAATTAGAATAAAACCTAACCCCTGTTCAAAATAATAGAATATTCCTTAGTTGACGAATGAAATGAAACAAAAATTGCATATATTAGAGAATGAATTACATAATTGCATAAATTAACATTCTGTATCCTATAAAAGCATAGCAGTTTGGACAATTTTTTAAAAACATGGGTCGCAAAGCAGACATATCCTCTGGTACGAAAGATGTCATCATTGCTCTTCACAAACAACATCTTAGCCAAAAGAAGATAGCTGAATATGCAGGATGATCACAAGCAACTATTTCCAGAGTCGTGAAAACGTGTGGAGAAGATGATCCACAGTCAAACAACCGCCAACGTTGTGGACGAAAGCTAAAGACAACACCCCGAGATGAAAGACGGCTGAGAGATATTATTACGAGAAACCGTTTCAGAAGCCTCAAACACATTCATCGGCTGTGGACAGCAACTGGAATTGATGCTTCTCGATCAACAACTTTGAGGCGCATACACAAATTGCAGTTCTCATCACGTGTGCCTAAGACAAAACCGCTTCTTTCGGCTAAGCAACGTCGTGCACGGGTGGTATGGTGCAAAAATCGACAACTGTGGGGGCAAAATGACTGGAATCGTGTGCTATTCAGCGACGAAGCTGTGTTCTGTGTTAGCCATGGGGATAAAGGCCCACGTGTGTGGCGTTTGAAAGGAGAAGACTTCTTTAAAGCCTGCTTGAACCGTTCCGTCAAATTTGCAACCTCCGTAATGGTGTGGGGATGCGTGTCAGGAGAAGGTGTTAGGGAACTCTGTGTGCTGACAGCTAGAGTTAATTCTGATGTGTATCAGGATATTCTTGAAACCTTCATGTTACCGTCTGCGGAAGATTTATATCAAGACAACAATTTCATATTCCAACAAGACGGCGCTTCCAGCCACACTTCAAAGTCAACAAAGAATTGGCTCTCTAACAAACACATAAACGTACTGCCATGGCCAGCCAATTCGCCAGACTTGAACCCCGTAGAAAACATATGGGGTATTATGAAAAAGCAACTGCAAATAGAACTTTCAACAACTAAATCTGCACTTAATGCTTGCTTAAGAAAACTTTGGTCTTGCATCACGAAACAACAGTGTGCTAAACTTGTCAGCACACTACCCAATCGATTACAGGATATAATCGCTGCCCGAGGAGATGCTATTAAATATTAAGCATGCTGTACAGTATTTGCAGCTGTTATGCTGTTTGACGTTGTTTTTGAACATTGAAGTGTATTATTCTATTATTTTGAACAGGGGTTAAGTTTTATTCTAATTTAATGAATGTTAAGTTTTTTTGGGTTTTTTTTTGTAAGATTATTGTTAATTTGATGTTTATTTTTGAAACTTAAAGCAGAAACATAGAACTGTCAGCATAATACAAAAAAGTGTACATATTTAATATCTATTGAAAGAAATAAAGAGTCTTTTATATGGGTTAACCGTTTTGTAGCGTGTGTATTCTATTATTTTGGATTGAAGCTGTATAACAATGACGCGGTTAACTTGAAAAATATTATTTTTAGTTCATATTACTTTTCCACTGTCCAGTTTCATTAAATAAATTCATGAAATAAACATATTTTCAATTCCTAAGCTCCTACTCGATCTTTTTACATTTCTCTTTATTTTATTGGCAGGTCTCACTACAAATTATATCAAGGCTTCCACCGCGGGAATTATTTTTCAGGCAAATAGGGGAAAATCTTCTTAAAAACTATTTTGTTTTACAAGTAACATTAATGGAACGTCAAAGTCCATTTTTTGGCGTTACAATACATGCATACATTTTTATATATATAGGAAAAAACCAACATTATTTTCGTCTCGATGTTTGATCTAAATGAATGTTTTTTGTAATATTCATCCATACAAATTTCCATGATAAATTATTCGGAATTACGGGAAATTTAATTTTATATTTAATTCCAAACTGTGCCATTATAAATTAGACGGACTGTATACATCTATACTTTTAAGATATACAGTAAATGCATATTACGAAGAAACAATATCGCTAATTTCACATCGGAAGCATAATTTTGTGAAAACTTTTTCGGTTGTGCAATTGAAATTGGAAATTTAATTGGACACGCCCAACTCAATATTCATTAGACAGGCTATTCAATACATCTGGTAGAACTATTCATAAGTAAACTTCGCAGGGAAAAACACGCAAAACGACAATTGAAGTCTGAAATAACTCTCTTAAAACCGTTTAAATTGTGTATTTTTCCGAAATGTTCTATATATAGATGTTTTTTTCTTTCCTAATTAAGATAGAAATTTAAGTTTCATGATAGAGATGGATTTTAATAATAATATTCATATGGATTTATTAAATGATGCAAATATTCATACACATGTTCCCATAATTACAAAATCCAAATAATTCTCCATGCCTATATAAACGTACTTCTAGATAATATGCATCATCTCTTAAGGAAAACTTTGCACAGTAAAGGAGTTACGTATAAATTCCCTTCAAGAAGTAAGAATTAAATTTTTTATGTTACTTTTTTTTATAATACTAGGTTATATTACCGGCGTTGTTTCCTGATTTTTTAAAAGAAACTTTATTGCATTAACTAACGATAACGTAATACGTTAAACGGATACTTTTAATGACTTTCAATAGCAGATTCAATGCCTTACGAATTTTTAAAAGAGCACGTACAACTCGAAACTCCTTTCGTTATTTAGACAAGTGAAAGCATAGATGTAGAAAAATGAAGAAGCAAAGTTATTTCTTCATCCATGGTGAAAGTAAATGAAACTAGAGGAAGGATGAATTTATTTTTTCAGTCTTAACTCATTTTATTATTAAAAAGATGATTCTTGTAACTTAATCAGCTTTTAATACCTGATAAAGATTTTCATTTGTATTGCTAAATAAAAAGTAAATTTGAAGCCTCTTCATATAGCATTACTAATGGAGTTTCGAAAACAGCTTATTGATTTTTAAATATAACAAATCAGGCAACCGAAATGCCCAGGACCGATAGGATTTTAAAGAAATCGAGAACGAAAAGGAAAGCATTTGATTTCTAAAGAAGCTTTTCATTGTTATGAATTAGATGAGGTTGCTAAGGAAGCCTCTGGTTGCTAAGCAAGGCGTACTTCTAAGGAAAACGTATAGTTCAAACTGAACAAAACTATCTGAAAAGTTAAATGGAGAAAGTAGCAGTTCTTTATAGATTAGAACATATACGAATCCTTTAATTTATTAGCATTTATATTAAATAATCTTTCTTCAAAAACAATTGCCAATGCATTTCTGCGTAAGCATGTATCATTGAAGGGATGAGTAGCTATTAGCTATCGTGAAAATTTGCCTAACACAAACTAACTATTGATAATATAAGGTGTAAGTATTTACATGCCATATCTTAGCAGTGAAAGTTTCCAATAGTTTCATAATGGTATCATTAAAACACGAATCATGGAACCAATTTCAATTATCATTAATTTTACGTTATATTCATTCATGGCACATCATTTCAAGTCGTTTGATATATTACATACCATATTTTAGCATTGAAAGTTCCAATAAACCATAATGGGTCCACGAAAAGCAGGTGCCTTTGAACCGATTTCGACTATCATTAATTTTACGTTATGTTCATTCCTGGCACATCATTCCAGGTCGTTTGATATATTACATACCATATTTTAGCATTAAAAGTTCTAATAAACCATAATGGGTCCACGAAAAGCAGGTACCTTTTAGCCGATTTCGACTATTACAAAATTTATGTTTTATTCATTCATGGCACATCATTCCAAGTAGTTTGATATATTACATGCCATATTTTAGCATTGAAAGTTCCAATGAATCATATTGGGTCCATGAAAAGCAGGTACTTTTTAACCGATTTCGACTATTAATAAATTTATGTTATATTCATTCATGGCACATCATTCCAAATCATTTGATATATTACATGCCATATATTAGCATTGTAAGTTCTAATGAGTCATAATGGGTCCATGAAAAGCAAGTACAGTCGTCAAAGGGAAATAATCCACACTTGAATTTTACTCTAAGTTTTACCGTTTCAATATTAATTTATTTTTAATTATTTAATATTACATTTAGAGTTAACATTAAGATTATTAAATTTGAGAAAGAATTGGATGCTCGGATCGGTGCAGCAAGCTGTGTCAGACG
>JAHWFO010029795.1:85910-100724 GCA_023313115.1 Rhysida immarginata
ATACCCCCTTTAAGTATTTTACATTCGATGTAAATCACCCTGTATAAAAGAAATAACGAAAAATCTATACACTCACTCATTCATCCATTCATAACGAAATCTCCAGAACTATGAGGCCTACAAACTTGAAAATCGGTAGGTATATTTCTCTCGGCTTCTTGGTGATAGAGGGATAAAATCTGAGCAACTTTTACCTTTTTCATTTTTTTCTCTGGGGTATTGATTTTGAGATAAAAAATGTTGAAATCCTACCTGCAGGAAACAGTTGTTTGGAATCTGCGGAGACACTTAAAGACATTGTTATACAAGACACCAGTGGGATCCGATGAAGAGCTGGTAGGTAGCCGGAATCGCTATAGCTGCGGACCAGATTCGCGAAGAACCAGGAACTTTTGAACTTTTTACGTCAGTCCATGCGGCGACGTTGTGAAGCATGCATTCATGCCACAGGGAGTGAATTAGAACACTCATTATTGATGAAGATAGGAAAGAAAATTCCAGAGCCTGGGTTCGAACCAGGAACCTTCTGCTCACCGTGCAGACGCGCCAACCAATTTCGCCACTGTGGACATGGAAGCGTTAACCCCATTGCATGTTCTTAGGGCTGGTTGGAGTAGTACCCATTTCGTAGATATTTTTTTATTTTTTAAAAATTTTGTATTGCCAAAAATTCTAATAAAAAGCAATTATTAGAAGCGTCATATACTATTTTATGGGTGTGCCAAATTTTAACACTCTCTTTAGTAACAAAAAAGTTATCGATTTTTGGTCCGAACTTTCCCACTGCGTATAATCGTTCTGCGTATTGGAACTTTTAAAGTTTTGAACCAAATTTTATCAATGAAGACAACGAGATAGAGAGTGGGTCTTGAAGACATTCCTATTCTACTTTTTGAAGATCTTTAAGAATCTGAAATTCAAAATTTTTAGTGCACCATCATAGTCTTGGGGGCAGCAGTCCTATGGAGGCAGAGTCTGTGAGTATTTATTGAAAAATATTGTATTTTTGAAATTCTGACTGCGGATTCTTAAACACATGAAAAATTAGAATAGGAATGTTTGTAAGACACACTCTCTATCTCTTTGATTTCATCGATAAAATTGGGTTCAAAACTTTAAAAGTTCTACACTTTCAGGGCCTATATCTCCTAAACTGTTGGATCAATTGAAAAAACACCAAGAATAAAACATTTCTTGAAAACTGTGTAAATCTGAATATAAGATTAAAAATAGGGGTTAATATTTAAGATTTCAAAGTACCTCCCCCCAACTAATGAATTTCCCTCAGGAAATAACTCGCTATTGATTATGGGCATTTTTTAGTACAGTGCATAATTTCCGAGATATCTGCCATGTTACCAGACTTTTTGACACCCTGTATATCAGACAACTTGGAATGACGTGTCATGAATGAATATAAATTTAAATTATTGATAGTCTAAATTGGTTCCAAAGCACCTGGGATTTAGTGGAACCATTGTGGTTCACCGAAACCTTCTATGCTAATATGTGGCATGTAATATATCAAAACACTTCGAATGATGCATCATGAATTTATATAACGTAATGATAATCCAAATTGGTTCAATGATACGTGGTTTAATGGTATCATTATGGTTCATTGGAAGTTTCAATGCTAAGATATGACATGTTATATATCAAACAATTTGGAATGGTGTGTCATAAATAAATTTTACGTAAAATTAATGATAGTTGAAATTGTTTTAAAGGCACCTGGTTCAGTGGAACCATGATGGTTCATTGGGACATTCAATGCTGAGATATGGCAAGTTATATATGAAACAACTTGGAATTGTGTGTAATGAATGACTACAACGTAAAATTAATGATAGTTGAATTGGTTCGAAGGCACCTGCTTCAATTATGGTTCACTGGAAATTTAAATGCTAAGATATGGCGTGTTTTATATCAAACAACTTGGAATGATCTGTCATGAAAGAATATAAAGTCAGAAATAGGATCAAAGGCGCCTGGTTTAGTGGAACCATAATGTTTCATTGGAATTTTCAATGCTAAGAAATGACATGTAATATATCAAACAACTTGGAATGACGTGTCATAAATGAATATAACGTAAAATTAATGATAGTTGAAATTGTTGTAACGGCATTTTGGCTGTGTATTAACTTACAGATGAAACAAAATTTTTTCGAATTTGAGCTCGAGCAACGAAAAAAGCTTTGAATTTAAATAGAAAAATTTTATGTTGAAAATTCAAAAAGATTTCTTTTAAAAAGCTCCCAATGCATAGCGTCTCCAAATACGGCCCTTTATTAGAACCTAAAACATGTATTTTTTCTATATAAATTCTGAGCTTCTTACATGTGCTCTTTTTCTGAATATCCAGAATTTGTTTATCTTTTTTAACTGGACTTGAAACCGAAACTGGACTAACTGCGGAGAAGCAGGACAGCAAAAAAACTTCCGTTTTCCTCCGGATGTGTAGTAATGCAAGTCAGGAAAAGCAAGTTTTTTGCTGTTCTGCTTCTGCGCAGTTACTCCAGTTTCGGTTTCAATGGAAAGGTCTATATCAAAATTCAGGGTGCGTCTGGTAAATGTCCTGAAAAATTTTTGAACAACTTATCCTCTTGAGCTCATATTTGCACCAGATGTTCGTTAGGTTCAGGATAAGATTTATATGTGACGAGTATCAGGTTAGCCCTAAAAGATAAAGGGTAAAAATAATATTTTGCTTGATCTGTCTGTCTGATATGAGCATACGATATGCGCGAACCAACAATGTATGTCATGTCCTACGATGCAGAGCAAAGTTTCTGCAACAATAGGCCATAAAAAATAACTTTTGCAATGGTCATAGATGAAGAAATACAGGATGGGAAACTCCATTGTTTAAAGCGTGATTTTCTTTTTCACTTGCACTCTCTGGCTATTTGCGTGGGCATTACTCTCCGTCTAGCAGACGACTTTACTTTTCCTTATTGGCCTCAGTGGTTACGTGATCGCCTCTGATCAACGCCACCTAGACAGAAGGCCTAATAACGGAAACTCATACATTGTTATATCATCCTTAATCGACCAAATTTAGGGCTTATTATTGGTAGAAATAATTAACAATAGTCGACTAATGTTGATGTAACAGTGCATGACGTTTCCGTTATCAGGCCTTCTGTCTAGGTGGTGTTGCTCTGATGCCCGTAGATGTGGCTTCGATCCCGGCCGAGGACGACGAGGATTCTTTCGCGAGAAAATCTATATATGTGTAAAAATGGATGAATGTATGTATATTCGTGTCTTATACAAATTTATAGTTTTATTCTGATCTTGATGAAATTATGCACACTTGACCTTCAAAGCAAGGAGAAGAGCACTATCTACCTGACATTTTTTTTTTTTCGAAGTTATTCAATAAAAATCGATATTCAGATGGCAGTGCCATCCTTTGGGAGCATTTTAAAAATAGTGTTTACGATTTTTAAACATGAACTTTTACTATTATTAAGTACTGAAAGGTGCTTTATGATATATATATGAATGAATATAACGTTAAATTAATAGTCTAAATTGTTTTAAATACACTTGGTTTAGTGGAACCATTATGGTTCATTGGAACTTTGAATGCTAAGATATGGCATGTTATATATCAAACAACTTATCTGACGTCTAATGAATGTATATAACGTAAAATTAATGCTACTCGAAATTATTTTATAGGCACCTGGTTTAGTGCAACCATTATGGTTCATTGGAACTTTGAATGCTAATAAATCGCATGTTATATACCAAACAATTTGGAGTGAAGTCTCATGAATGTATATAACGTAACATTAATGATAGTCGAAATTGTAATAAAGGCACCTGGTTTAGTGGAACCATTATGATTCATTGGAACTTTGAATGCTAAGATATGGCATGTTATACGAGGGTTGGGGCATAAGTCACGGCAACTATTTTTTTGTGAGAATTCGACCGTGAGTGGAAAATGTGAAATACATAGATGAAAGGACAAGGAATGGAGGAAAGGTATGGACATTTAACAACACGGAAATATTTTGCTCTTCATGTTTATTAAGGTAGTTGATATTACGTTACAACTTTCATGTTCCAGAATCATTACAGCACACATACACATTCTAAAGGGCCTCAAAGTAGAACCCGTATCATATGCTTCGCCATTTCTCTCGCCATGTGGAAATCTGGTCATCTCCTGTTGCACAATACCGTATTTGCAATGTCCATTCGTGTCCGAAGCTGTCTACCACGTAATGGTTCTTTACCGTCCGTATAAGGTCAAAATCACATCGAGAAAAGTCCGGAGAGTATAGTGGGTGCTCCAATTCTTACCAAAGCCAGCGGAGACCGGCTATATTGATATGCGAGCGTTGTTCAACTCGGGTTACATCCATACTGCACGGCGATTGACTAAGAACCGATTTAACATTGTTCTCAATGCAAAAAAAGGAAATCACAGAGCTATCTGGTGTTGTGAAAATATACTATGAATGAACGGTTTCCTCGAGACATATGACATTTTTTGATACCATGATTTAGCTATGAGAAAAAAAATAGTTGCCGTGACTTATGCCCCAACCCACGTATATCAAACAATTTGGAGGAACGACTCATGAATGAATATAACGTAATATTAATGCTACGCGAAATTGTTTCAAAGGCACCTGGTTTAGTGGAACCAATATGGTTAATTGGAACTTTGAATGCTATGATATGGCATGTTATATGTCAAGCAATTTGGAGTGACGTCTCATGAATGTATTAAACGTAAATATAATGATAGTCGAAACTGTTTTAAAGGCACCTGGTTTAGTGGAACCATTATGGTTCATTAGAACTTTCAATGTTAAGATTTGGCATGTTATATATCAAACAACTTGGAATGATGCGTCATGAATGATTATAACGTCAAATTATTGATAGTCGAAATATTACCATTGGTACCAATGATATGTCATGAATGATATAACGTAAAATTAATGATAGTCCAAATTAGATCAAAGGCACCTGGTTTAGTGGAACCGTTAAAATTCATTAGAACTTTCAATGTTAATATATTGTATGTTATATATCAAACAACATGGAATGAGATGTCATGAATGAATATAACGTCAAATTATTGACAGGTGAAATAGGATCAAAGGCATCTGGTTTGAGTGAAACTGTTATGGTTCACTATAACTTTCAATGCTATTAAAATATGCTATAGTTAAATTTAACAACTTTCAATCATGTGTAATTATGAATACAACGGAAAGTATTAATAATAATTCAATTGGTTCCAAGGTACGTGGTTTAATGGTATTATTCTGGTCTATTAGAAACTTTCAATGTCAACATAGGCCAGTTGAAAAATATGGTTGAATTGTTTACTTTAGCCTTTCGGTACTTGGTTATGTCATTCCTTTATTAAGTACCGAAAGGTGCTTTATGCTTTGGCCTTGTCCGACCGTCCGTCCGTCCGTCTGTCCGTAACTCGATTTTCTCGGAAAGTATGAAAGATTTTAAAAATCTGTTTTCACCAATCGATAGATATGGGAAATGGCACGGACGAGTTCGAAGGTGGTCGAAATTGGTACAGTGGTACGCGTCTAATTGTACTATTATGATACCCCCCCCCGAAATTTTTCCATGTTAAGATATAGTAAGTAACATATCAAAAAACTCGTAACGATGAGCCATGAACGAATATAACGTTATTAAATACTGTTTAGCCAATTGATAAATTTAGTTCGAAGATGGCCGAAATCAGTACAATTGCACTGGGGAAAACGTGTAATGAGCATATAGGTTCGGCTCTGCGCGTGCTCAAAACGTTAATGAGATTGTGCGCGTGCAGGATGCACATGATTGACGATAATTGAAAGGACAGAACAGAATCTAAATCAAAAGAATTTTATTATTCGTAGGGAGCTAATAATTTATTACGATAACTAGAAAACGAATTAACTTTTTTACACTCTGTTTTCAACAATCCATTAATATGGGACAGAGCTCGAACAAGTACGTAACTAAGATAGCTGGAATAGGTACGTGCTCTAATGGCACGTACTCTAATGGTAACATTACGATAACCCCTTAAAAATTTCCTCTAACCAGATATGGCATGTAATATATAAAATAAATCGTCACTGTGTCCAATGAAGGAATATATAAGAGTTACTAGTGATAGCACAAATTGGTGTAATAGCACGTGTACGTGTATGGATATATCATTAATGAATATAACGCGTAAATAACGATAGTGGTAATTGGTTTACTAGCACGTGCCTAATAGTACCATATGGTACAGATGGAACTTTCAATGCTAAGATATGGTGTGTAATATATCAAACAACTCGTTACAACGTGCCATGAGTGAATATCACAAGTAAATAATGATATTGGGAAATGGTTAGGTAGCACGTGCTCTAATGGTACCATTTGATACCACATAGTACCGTTGGAACTTTCAATGCTAAGATATGGCATGTAATATATCAAATAACTCGTAACAACTTCTCATGACTGAATATAACGCGTAAATAATGATAGTGGGAATTGCTTTAGTAGCACGTGGCTTAGTGGTACCAGATGGTACTATATGCTAACGCTGGAATTTTCAATGCAAAGATATCGCAATTAATATATCAAACAACTCGTAACAAAGTGTCATGAGTGAATATAACGAGTAATTAATGGTAGTCGGAATTGTTTAGTAGTACATGCTTGAATGGTGGTATATGTTGCCTTTGGCTTTTTGGTATATAAAACTAAATACTGTGAGACATAATGCTAAATAGTAGTAGTTAATCGCTTGCTTCAATAGTAGATGATTACGTAGAAACACTTTAGTAATTGAATATGAAAAGATGATAAATGCTTACACATAACGCTTCAGCAATTAAGGCTCACTTCGTTTAAAATTATGTGGGAATGTCTTACAAATTATAGAACTTTTATTTGTTCAAATATAAAAAGAATAAGTTCACTCTTCGTTTAATCCTTCAGTTCTTCAAGTTAATTCTTTTAAATTCTCTCTATACATTTGTTTACTTAAATAGTAATTTACAATTTAGTTTTCATGTTTATATATTTTCTCTAAAGTGTGTTAAAATGTGATGCTATAATACGAAAATGTGCTCCCTTTATCTGCTTTGGCGGTAAAATCATTTTTGTTAATTTATTTCATTAGTGATTTTATTGCCATTTCATGTCATTATCTTTTCCTCTTTCTTTGTTTTTGTT
Source organism: Rhysida immarginata (assembly GCA_023313115.1). NCBI lineage: Eukaryota > Metazoa > Arthropoda > Chilopoda > Scolopendromorpha > Scolopendridae > Rhysida > Rhysida immarginata. The sequence continues at coordinate 93,129 of JAHWFO010029795.1, forward strand.
TTGTATTTATGATTATATGTAATATTTCTTTTTAAATAGGTTTTCCCGTCAATAAATAAATAAATAAATAAATAAATAAAATATATGTCGACTCTTCGAGCATTGTTTAAGCTAGCTTGGAACATTCGCCCGTTACGAAGGGATTGTTGTAGCACGCGCACACGTCCTTAGCTTGCGCGCGTTCGTCAGCTCGCGTCTGCTTCATTAGCTTGCAGTCGTTCGATTCCAAACAATGAAAAATGACGTAGGAATACTTTCGAAAGTTATAAAAAGAAATTTAGTCATAATTAAAACCTGGTTGAAATTTATTCACAATTTATTCACTAGTACAAGGAAGAAAAGTGCGGAACAGAATAATATAAACGTCGCATCTATTTGCAAACAATAGAAGCGAGTTGTGCGTTTTGTCGACGAATTCATAATGTCAGAAACGAATGAACGGATAAGAAAACGGATGGGAAAATGAAAGGATAGGTAAATTGCATAGCTATCATTTCATAATGACGATTCACGAACGAATACATTTTAATTTTTCATTTAATATTTAACTCATTGTTGGCGCTAATTTGATGCACGGGGGGTAATGTAAATCGTATTTCTACCAATATTAAGCTCGAAATTGTCCCTACCTTAGAGGAGGCAACAACGTATGATTTTTCCTTGAGCATGCTTTCTCCCTAGGCGGTATTGATTGCACACGCCTCCATTACGACCAGCTTCTTCATTTCAAATATACACAAACTACAAATTAGAAGTTTTTCGGGTGGAATAAATAAACAACGCAGTTCTTCATTGGTTTATATAGCAGTATTCATTTAGCCTTTCGGTACTTGATTATATCATTCATTAATGGTTTATTAAGTACCGAAAGGTGCTTTATGCTTTGGCCTTGTTAAGTACCGAAAGGTGCTTTCTGCTTTGGCCTTGTCCGACCGTCCGTCCGTCCGTCTGTCCGTAACTCGATTTTCTCGGAAAGTATGAAAGATTTTAAAAATCTGTTTTCACCAATCGATAGATATGGGAAATGGCACGGACGAGTTCGAAGATGGTCGAAATCTGTACAGTGGCACGCGCTCTAATTGAACTATTGTGATACCCCCCCCCCAAAATTTTTCCATGTTAAGATATAGTAAGTAACATATCAAACCACTCGTAACGACGAGCCATGAACGAATATAACGTTATTAAATACTGTTAGCCAATTGATAAATTTAGTTCGAAAATATCCGAAATCGGTACAATTGCACTGGGGAAAACGCGTAATAAGCATATAGGTTCGGCTCAGCGCGTGCTCTAAACGTTAATGAGATGATGCGCGTGCAGGATGCACGAGATTGACGATTATTGAAAGGGCAGAACGGACTCTAAATCAAAAGAATTTTATTATTTGTAGGGAGCTAATTATTTATAACGATAACTAGAAAACGAATTAACTTTTTCACACTCTGTTTTCACCTATCCATTAATATGGGACAGAGCACAAACAAGTACGAACCTGAGATAGCCGGAATAGGTACGTGCTCTAATGGTAACATTACGATATCCCCTTAAAAATTTCCTCTAACCAGATATGGCATGTAATATATAAAATAAATCGTCACGACATCTGATGAACGAATATATAACAGTAACTAGTGATAGCACAAATTGGTTTAACAGCACGTGTACGTGTAAGGATGTATCATTAATGAATATGACGCGTAAATAATGATAGTAGTAATTGGTTTACTACCACGTGCCTAGTAGTACTATATGGTACCGATGGAACTTTCAATGTTAAGATATGGTGTGTAATATATCAAACAACTCGTAACAACGTGTCATGAGAGAATATAACAAGTAAATAATGATAGTGGGAAATGGTTAAACAGCACGTGCCCGAATGGTAACGTAAGATACCATATGGTACCGTTGGAACTTTCAATGCTAAAATACGGCATGTAATATATCAAACAACTCGTAACAACGTGCCATGAGTGAATATAAGGACTAAGGAATGATAGTGGGAAATAGTTAAATAGCACGTGCCCTAATGGTACTATATGGTACAAAATGGTACCGTTGGAGCTTTCAATGTTAAGATATGGCATGTAATATATAAAATAACTTGTATCAACTTGTAATGAGTGAATATAATGCATAAATGATAGTGGGAAATGGTAACGTAAGGTACCATATGGTACTGTTGGAACTTTCAATGCTAAAATATGGCATGTAATATATCAAACAACTCATAACGTCGTGTCATGAATGAATATAGCAAGTAAATAATGATAGTGGGAAATGGTTGCATAGCACGTGATTTAATGTTACTATATGTTATCATATTTTACCGCTGAAACTTTCAATGCTAAGATATGGGATGTAATATATCAAACAATTCGTAACAACGTACTATAAGCGAATATAACGAGTAAATAATGATAGTGGGAAATGGTTAAGTAGCACGTGCTCTAATGCTACCATTTGATACCATATAATACCATTGGAACTTTCAATGTTAAGATATGGCATGTAATATATCAAACAACTCGTAACAACTTCTCATGAGTGAATAATTGCTTTAGTAGCACTATATGCTAACGCTGGAATTTTCAATGCAAAAATATGGCAATTAATATATCAAACAACTTGTAACAAAGTGTCATGAGTGAATATAACGAGTAATCAATGGTAGTCGGATTTGTTTAGTAGTATATGTTTGAATGGTGGTATATAATGCCTTTGGCTTAATGGTATATAAAATTAAATACTGTGAGACATAATGCTAAATAGTAGTAGTTAATCGCTTGCTTCAATAGTAGATTATTACGTAGAAACACTTTAGTAATTGAATATGAAAAGATGATAGATGGTTACACATAACGCTTCAGCAATTAAGGCTCACTTCGTTTAACATTATGTGGGAATGTCTTACAAATTATAGAACTTTTATTTGTAAAAATATATAAAGAATAAGTTCACTCTTCGTTTAATCCTTCAGTTCTTCAAATTGATTCTTTAATATTCTCTCTATACATTTGTTTACTTAAATAGTAATTTACAATTCAGTTTTCATGTTTAAATTTTTTCTCTAAAGTGTGTTAAAATGTTGGTTAATCTTTATGATGCTATAATACGAAAATGTGCTCCCTTTATCTGCTTCGGCAGTAAAATCATTTTTGTTAATTTATTTCGTTAATGATTTTATTGCTTTATTTATGTCATTATCTTTTCCTCTTTATTTGTTTTTGTTTTGTATTTATGATTATATTTAATATTTTTAAATAGGTTTTCCCGTCAATAAATAAATCAATCAATAAATAAAATATTATATGTCGACTCTTCGAGCATTGTTTAAGCTAGCTTGGAACATTCGCCCGTTACGAAGGGATTGTTGTAGCACGTGCACACTTCCTTAACTTGCGCGCGTTCGTTAGCTCGCGTCTGCTTCATTAGCTTGCGGTCGTTCGATTCTAAACAATGAAAAATGACTTAGGAATACTTTCGAAAGTTATAAAAAGAAATTTAGTCATAATTATAAGCTAGTTGAAATTTATTCACAATTTATTCACAAGTACAAGGAAGAAAAGTGCGGAACAGAATAATATAAACGTTGCATCTATTTGCAAACAATAGAAGCGAGTTGTGCGTTTTGTCGACGAATTCATAATGTAAGAAACGAATGAACGGATAGGAAAACGGATAGGAAAAGGAAAGGATAGGTAAATTGCATAGCTATCATTTCATAATGACGATTTACGAACGAACACAATTTAATATTTCACTCACTGTTGGCGCTAATTTGATGCACGGGGGTGGGGTAATGTAAATCTTATTTCTACCAATATTAAGCCCGAAATTGTCCCTACCGTTGAGGAGGCAACAACGTATGATTTTTCCTTGAGCATGCTTTCTCCCTAGGCGGTATTGATTGCACACGCCTCCATTACGACCAGCTTGTTCATTTCAAATATACACAAACTACAAATTAGAAGTTTTTCGGGTGGAATAAATAAACAACGCAGTTCTTCATTGGTTTATATAGCAGTATTCATTTAGCCTTTCGGTACTTGATTATATCATTCATTAATGGTTTATTAAGTACCGAAAGGTGCTTTATGCTTTGGCCTTGTCCGACCGTCCGTCGTTCCGTCCGTCCGTCTGTCCGTAACTCGATTTTCTCGGAAAGTAAGAAAGATTATAAAAATCTGTTTTCACCAATCGATGGATATGGGAAATGGCACGGACGAGTTCGAAGATGATCGAAATCGGTACAGTGGCACGCGCTCTAATTGTAATATTATGACACCCCCCCCCAGAAATTTTCCATGTTAAGATATAACTTTAGGATAATTCTCTAATATTCTCTTTGCTTTTAGAGAATTATCCTTTTTTGCTTTGATAAAGGATAGGCTCTATCCGAAACAAGAGCTCTTTATTTGATTTTTTAGTTTTATTTTGATTATACTTATATATTTATTATTTTGTTATTTGTTAATTATTATTTTATTTTTCAGTTGTATTTATTAACTATTTATGTTAAGATATAGTAAGTAACATATCAAATCACTCGTAACGATGAGCCATGAGAGAATATAACGTTATTAAATACTGTTTAGCCAATTGATAAATTTAGTTCGAAGATAGCCGAAATCGGTACAATAGCATTGGAGAAAACGCGTAATAAGCATATAGGTTCGACTCAGCGCGTGCTCTAAACGTTAATACACGAGATTGAGGATTATTGGAAGGGCAGAACGGACTCTAAATCAAAAGAATTCGTAGAGAGCTTATTATTTATTTATTACGATAACTTGAAAACGAATTAACTTTTTCACATTCTGTTTTCACTAATCCATTAATATGGGACAGAGTACGAAAAAGTACGAACCTGAGATAGCCGGAATAGGTACATGCTCTAATGGCACGTGCTCTAATGGTAACATTACGATACCCCCTTAAAAATTTCCTCTAACCAGATATGGCATGTAATAGATAAAATAAATCGTAACAACGCGTCATGCTTGAATATAGCAAGTAAATAATGATAGTGGTAGATGGTTAAATAGCACGTGCTTTAATGGTAACGTATGGGACCATATGTTACCATTGGAACTGTCAATGCTAAAATATGGCATATAATATATCAAATAACTCGTAACAACGTGTCATGAGTGAATATAACGAGTAAATAATGATAGTGGGAAATGGTTAAATAGCACGTGCCCTAATGGTAACGTAAGGTACCATATGGTACTGTTAGAACTTTCAATGCTAAAATATGGCATGTAATATATCAAACATCTCGTAACAACGTGTCATGAGTGAATATAACAAGTAAATAATGATATCGGGAGATGGTTAAGTAGCACGTGCTCTAATGGTAACGTAAGGTACCATATGGTACTGTTAAAACTTTCAATGCTAAAATATGGCATGTAATGTATCAAACAACTCGTATGAACGTGCATCAGCGAATATAACGAGGAAATAATGAGAGTGGGAATTGGTTAAGTAGTACGTGCCCTAATGGTAACGTAAGGTACAATATGTTACTGTTAGAACTTTCAATGCTAAAATATGGCATGTAATATGTCAAACAACTCGTAACAACGTGTCATGAGCAAATATAACGAGAACATAATGATAGTGGGAATTGGTTATGTAACACGTGCCCTAATGGTACCATATGATACAATATAGTACAGTTAGAACTTTCAATGATAAGATTGGTCATGTAATATATCAAACAACTCGTACCGACGTGTCAGGTGTGAATTTAACGACTAAATAATGATAATAGGAAATTGTAACGTAGCACGTGCCCTAATCTATATGATACAAAATGGTACCGTTAGAACTTACATGTAATATATCACATAACTCGTAACAACGTGCCATGAGTGAAAATAACGAGTAAATAATGATAGTGGGAAATCATCAAAAATAAACAAATTATATATTAGAATAAACATATTATATATTTGTTTGCTCCAACCAGTTCTGTTTATTGTTAATTCTTATCAGTTTTTTGTTAATTCTGTTGTCATTTTCTAATTATTCGTTAACTAATGACTAAACTCGTTATTTATTTGTTCATATATATGTTTATATTTATGCGTTTATATATTTATATATATACATTTGTATATGTATGTTTTTGTTTTTCTGTATTTTGACACATTACGTGCTGCCGGGGACCTAACTCGTCGGTCTATGACCATACCGGCCCCGGATATGCACTGTTTGTAATTTAATTATACTTAAAATAAAATAAAAATAAATAAATAAATAAATAAATAAGTTTACGATGGAATATATAAACAACGCAGTTCTTCATTGGTTTATGTAGCAGTATTCATTTAGCCTTTCGGTATTTGATTATATCATTCAATAATGGTTTATTAAGTACCGAAAGGTGCTTTATGCTTTGGCCTTGTCCGTCCGTCCGTCCGTCCGTCTGTCCTAACTCGATTTTCCCGGAAAGTATGAAAGATTTTAAAAATCTGTTTTCACCAATCGATAGATATGGGAAATGGCACGGACGAGTTCGAAGATGGTCGAAATCTGTACAGTGGCACGCACTCTAATTGTACTATTGCGATACCTCCTCCAAAATATTTCCATGTTAAGATATAGTAAGTAACATATCAAACCACTCGTAACGACGAGCCATGAACGAATATAACCTTATTAAATACTGTTTAGCCAATTGATAAATTTAGTTCGAAAATAACCGAAATCGGTACAATTGCATTGGGGAAAACACGTAATAAGCATATAGGTTCGGCTCAGCGCGTGTTCTAAACGTTAATGAGATGCTGCGCATGCAGGATGCACGAGATTGACGATTATTGTAAGGGCAAAACGGACTCTGAATCAAAAGAATTTTATTATTCGTAGGGAGCTTATTATTTATTTATTACGATAACTAGAAAACGAATTAACCTTTTCACACTCTGTTTTCACCAATCCATTAATATGGGACAGAGCTCGAACAAGTACGAACCTGAGATAGCCGGAATAGGTACGTGCTCTAATGGTAACATTACGATATCCCCTTAAAAATTTCCTCTAACCAGATATGGCATGTAATATTTATTTATTTATTTATTTAAGTATAATAAGGCTTATCGATGTATCTCGAAAGAGTAATGAATGCTCACAAGAGACATCGAAATTAACACATAATTGTTTCTATAAACGAAAATTATAAAATAATATATAAAATAAATCGTCACGACGTCTCATGAATGGATATATGAGAGTAACTAGTGATAGCACAAATTGGTGTAACAGCACGTGTACGTGTAAGGATGTATCATTAATGAATATAACGCGTAAATAATGATAGTAGTAATTGGTTTACTAGCACATGCTAAGATATGGTGTGTAATATATCAAACAACTCGTAACAACGTGTCATGAGTGAATATAAAGACGAAATAATGATAGTGTTAAACGACTGCGTAGCACGTGCCCTAATGGTCTATATGATACAATATGGTACCATTGGAACTTTCAATGTTAAAATATAACATGTAATATATCAAACGACTCATAACGTCGTGTCAAGAATGAATATAACGAGTAAATAATGATAGTGGGAAATGG
>JAHWFO010029795.1:100734-149914 GCA_023313115.1 Rhysida immarginata
CAAACAACTCGTAACAACGTGTCATGAGTGAATATAACAAGTAAATAATGATAGTGGGAAATGGTTAAGTAGCACGTGACCTAGTTGTACCAGATGGTACTATATGCTAACGGGGGAATTTTCAATGCAAAGATATAGCAATTAATATATCAAACAACTCGTAACAAAGTGTCATGAGTGAATATAATGAGTAATTATTGGTAGTCGGAATTGTTAAGTAGTACATGTTTGAATGGTGGTATATATTGCCTTTGGCTTAATGATATATAAAACTAAATACTGTGAGACATAATGCTAAATAGTAGTAGGTAATCGCTTGCTTCAATAGTAGATGATTACATAGAAACACTTTAGTAATTGAATATGAAAAGATGATTGATGCTTACACATAATGCTTCAGCAATTAAGGCTCACTTCGTTTAACATTATGTGGGAATGTCTTACAAATTATAGAACTTTTATTTGTTCAAATATATAAAGAATAAGTTCACTCTTCGTTTAATCCTTCAGTTCTTCAAGTTAATTCTTTTAAATTCACTCTATACATTTGTTTACTTAAATAGTAATTTACAATTTTGTTTTCATGTTTATATATTTTCTCTAAAGTGTGTTAAAATGTTGGTTAATCTATATATATCTATGTATGATGCTATAATACGATAATGTACTCCCTTTATCTGCTTTGGCGGTAAAATCATTTTTGTTAATTTATTTCGTTAGTGATTTTATTGCTTTATTTATGTCATTATCTTTTCCTCTGTATTTGTTTTTGTTTTGTATTTATGATTATATTTAATATTTCTCTTTTAAATAGGTTTTCCCGTCAATAAATAAATAAACAAAATACTATATGTCGACTTTTCGAGCATTGTTTAAGCTAGCTTGGAACATTCGCCCGTTACGAAGTGATTGTTGTAGCACGCGCACACTTCAATAGCCAAAATCGGTACAATTGCATTGGGGAAAACGCGTAATAAGCATATAAGTTCGGCGCAGCGCGTGCTCTAAACGTTAATGAGATGGTGCTCGTGCAGGATGCACGAGATTGACGATTTTTGACAGGGCAGAACGGACTCTAAATCAAAAGAATTTTATTATTCGTAGGGAGCTTATTAATTATTTATTACGATAACTTGAAAACGAATTACGTTTTTCACACTGTTTTCACCAATCTATTAATATGGGACAGAGCACGAACAAGTACGAACCTGAGATAGCCGGAATAGGTACGTGCTCTAATGGTAACATTACGATACCCCCTTAAAAATTTCCTCTAACCAGATTTGACATGTACTATATAAAATAAATCGTCACGACGTCTCATGAACGAATATATGAGAGTAACTAGTGATAGCACAAATTGGTGTAATAGCACGTGTACGTGTAAGGATGTATCATTAATGAATATAACGCGTAAATAACGATAGTGGTAATTGGTTTACTAGCACGTGCTAAATAGTACCATATGGTACCGATGGAACTTTCAATGCTAAGATATGGTATGTAATATATCAAACAACTCCTAACAACATATCATGACTGAATATAACGAGTAAATAATGATAGTGGGAATTGGTTAAGTAGCACGTGCCCTAATGTTACCATACGATACCATATGGTACTATTGGAACTTTCAATGCTAAGATATGGCATGTAATATATCAAACAATTCGTAACATGTCATGACTAAATAAAACAAGTAAATAATGATGGTGGGAAATGGTTAAATAACACGTGCCGTAATGGTCTATATGATACAATATGGTACCATTGGAACTTTCAATGTTAAGATATGGCATGTAATATATCAAACAACTCGTAACAACATATCATGACTGAATATAACGAGTAAATAATGATAGTGGGAATTGGTTAAGTAGCACGTGACGTAATGTTACCATACGATACCATATGGTACCATTGGAACTTTCAATGCTAAAATATGGCATGTAATATATCAAACAACTCGTAACGACGTATGATGCGTGAATATAACGACTAAATAACGATAGTGGAAAACGGTTATGTAGCACGTCCCTTAATGGTACTATATGATACAATATGGTACCATTGGAACTTTCAATGTTAAGATATGGCATGTAATATATCAAACAACTCGTAACAACATGTCATGACTGAATATAACGAGTAAATAATGATAGTGAGAAATGCTTAAGTAGTACGTGGCCTAATGGTACCATATGGTACCGATGGACTTTTCAATGCTAAGATATGGTTTGTAATATATCAACCAGCTCGTAACAACGTGTCATGAGTGAATATAACAAGTAAATAATGATAGTAGGAAATGGTTAAGTAGCACGTGCCCTAATGGTCTATATGATACAATATGGTACCATTGGAACTTTCACTGCTAAAATATGGCATATAATATTTCAAACAACTCGTAACAACGTGCCATGAGTGAATGTAACGAGTAATTAATGATAGTGGGAAATGGTTACATAGTACTTGGCCTAATGGTACTATATGATGCCATATGGTAACTCTTGGAACTTTCAGTGCTAAAATATGGCAAGTAATATAACAAACTACTTGTTGCAACGTGTCATGAGTGAATATAACAAGTAAATAGTGACAGTGGGAAATAGTTAAGTAGCACGTGCCCTAATTCATTTCAAATATATGCAAATTACAAATTAGAAGTTTTACAGGTGGAATATATAAGCAACGCAGGTCTTCAATGGTTTATGTAGCAGTATTCATTTAGTCTTTCGGTACCTGATTATATCATTCATCAGTGGTTTTTTGTTTATTAATCCTAAACTTTGTTCATATGTTTATTTTAGCTGTACATTCACATGAATCAAAATTTTTTCGAATTTGACCCCGAGCAACGAAAAAAGCTTTCAATTTAAACAGAAAAAATTCATGTTCAAAATTCAAAAAGATTTCTTTTAAAAAGTTCCCAATGGATGGCGTCTCAAATACGGCCCTTTAGCAAAATATAAAACATGAATTCTTTCTAAAAAATTCTAATCTCTCTTCATGCGTTCTTTTTCTGGATATTAACTCATAGAAATTGCAACATTTCATCCAAAAAGAGCCCGAGCATCGCCGGGTATAACAACTAGTATGTAAATATTTGTGTTTGATTTTATTTATTTATAAATAAAAATTATAAATAAGTAAATTAAAAGAAATATATATAATATTAATAAAACTAAAATTAAATAAATAAATGAATAAAAGTCACCAATATAAGTTCCAAAATTTTATTTATATTTCATTATCATTTCATTAATATCACTGAAAATTTTCTTGACAATAAACCATCGCAGACCTTCAAATTATCAGTTGTTTAAGCATTCAATATTTATAAATCGAGATAATGTCAATTCATAGTATGTTGGTTAATAGACTGATATCTTGATTAATTTTAAATTTGAATTTAGTAAATTTGTTGTTTTCTATCAATAATTAATTTCCAAAAGCCAAAAAATCATTTAATTCGTTTTTATTCAATTACATGCGTTTTCATTAGGAATTATTGCCGTTTTTAGAAGCAAATAAATGTTTAAAATTTACTTGTCATTAATATACCTCAAATGTTTATTAAAAATTTGTTTTGTTAATAAATATTTCTCTTAAAATAAAATGAAGATGTCAACTGTTCATGTTGTTTTTACTGAAATAAAATATTGCTGAAACCAGCAATGTATACTTATTTTTGATATATTTATATTAAAAAAGTCAACTGTAAAATTAACATCTATATCATGAATGAATGTTTTAAAATTTTCCAAGTAAAGAATAGTTTACAATTCAGCATCAAAATGCAGTCCGTGTTAGGGTCTTGCGATGCATCGATGTCAACATGAAACATGGATGTTTTAAACTCGTGGGTGTTTGATAAATCGATGATTTCAGTCCATCGATGTTTTTCGTTTAAAAAAAACTTTGATATTATATTTTACTATTTTCTTTACCATTATCATTTGATCGCTTTTGAGAAAATCAAGATACGAGATAACTTCATCATGAGTCACCAATACTTGCATATTACAAAGCACTTAAGCCAATGGGAAGATGCAATAAAAATTTTGGAACCATTCTATTTGGCAACTATTGGAGTATCAAGTGAAAAACATTTTAGCCTCAGTAAAATAATTCCAATGCTAACCATGTTAAGTGTGCATTTGGGAGATATTACACCATCAACTACTGTTGGCGAGGAATCGAGATTTGGCGCTTGCTTTCCAATGTAAAGTTTCCGTTGGTGCTTTAAGTATATATAATCAGATAAATAAGAAGGTGCTTATCATCATACGTTCAATAAGATTGGCACGCTCGCATCCGAGAACTCTTAGGACCTCGGAATTTTAGTTTAATACGAGACGTCGCGACGTTTAGTTGTAGTGTACCTTTAGGATGTTAATATACTTAAATATTAAGGCGCACTATTCATTCAATTTTGAAAAATGACGGTTTAAAGTTTCGAGCACCATACATATGGGAAAGTTTTCCTCCTTGATTGTAAGTGATCCGATAGCTCAGACGGCAGCATGGTTGCTACTCACAAGTCAATGTGTGAGGTGGCGGGTTCGAATTCCAGTTGTAACAATTTTTTTTACCCAAATAATTATTCAATATATTATATTTACAAATTTATTTGTGACAACCAACTTTTTCACAAAATTTTCCTTTTCTCAAATTTATTATGCTTATTTTTATTGTTACAAGTGTCTACGGAGTAATATAAGTAACACAAGTATCAGGTTGTTGCAAAAGTTTCTTCCGGTTCTAGAACCCGTGCCCAAGAAGGGCTCATTTTTCGAGGGAGGAGTTCATATGTTTTCAAACAAATTATTGCATTCAATTCCTGACTGTCTTTGCTATATTACATCCAAGAATCAACTTTCTGTCTATTCATCTGTGAGTGCCATCAACGGTCTGAAATGGACCTTTCACGCGAGTAATTAATATTCTGCGAGTATTCTGGAAAGATTAGTGCTGCGCAATGTCACCGAAACATTTGCCAACGTTCAGGTGATGGCACTGTTAGTTTACGTACAATAGAAGAATGCTATCGGCGGTTCAGACGCGGAGATAGCATTCTTCAAGTTGCGCCTCCTCTGGTCGGCCAATCATGATTTCAGATGGTGATCTACGCCAAGCAATTGATGAAGATCACAATGTAACAACGAGGGAACTCGCAGAACAATTCAAGGTTCACTTTTCAACCATTGCCCGGCATCTGCATGAGCTGAATCTGTCATTCAATGAAATGAGGTTTTTGTGGTTGGAATAAAAATCCGGAAAAAACTTTTACAACAACCTGATATTTCAGCAAAATAGCCTATTATTTATTGAAAGGGTAAAAAATTCATTTCATGCAAATAGCAATATAACACAGAAGTAATAATGTTAATCAGTGAAATTAAAATGATATACATTAACCAGAATGATAATTGTCATAGAAGCATGGAAAACAAAAGATACCACGACAATTCGCACAACAAATAAATGAGGACTTTTTACAAGAATATGGGATTTTAAGAAAATCCGTTGAAAAGCACACCTCGTTTAAATTCACAAAGATTTCCCTTTCGAACCCGCCACCTCGAAAAATAAAATAAAATAAAATAGTTATTGCTTTTAAAATGCTGATTCTATACAAAATATTTTGCAGAAAATACTTTATTACTCCGTAGACACTTGTAACAATAAAAATAAGTATAATAATTTTGAGAAAAGGAAAATTTTGTGAAAAAGTTGGTTGTCTACGCCAAGAAGTTGTTAAAGAAGAAGTCTTTCACAAGAAGTTGGTTGTGAAAATAAATTTGTAAATATAATACTCGTATATTGAATAATTATTTGGGTAAAAAAAATTGTTACAACTAGAATTCGAACCCGCCACACACTTTGCTGGTGAGTAGCAACCACGCTGCCGCCTGAGCTATCGGATCACTTATAATCAAGGAGGAAAACTTTCCCTTATGTATGGTGCTCGAAACTTTAAACCGTCTTTTTTCAAAATTGGCTGAATAGTGCGCCTTAATATTTAAGTATATTAACATCCTAAAGGTACACTACAACTACAGAAAGTCTCGTATTAAACTAAAATTCCGAGGTCGTAATGTCCCCCTGTTAGATGGTATAGATTGGACACCAATCATTGGAGACGGAACGTTGATTGAAGGCGCATTCTTTTAAGGTCAGCGGTTTTTTTTATATCCTATTCTTTAAGGCTGTTTTTTCGACGGATCATATTCCGGTAAAGTCCTTTTCAGAGCTAGCAATCTGACTATTTTATTTTAAATTTTATGATAATGCCAGAATCAGGCAAAGCGTTAAGTGGAATTGCAAGCCAAAAAACAAGTGATGGTAAATATACATATGCATGGTAAATATAAATAAAGATGCCTGTAAAGGTTACAGATTTGAAACTTTTGATGCTATAATTAAGGATAAGCTAGAGGTTTTGCGCCAAGAAATGTGCACTAAATATGATAATTTACAAGGAAAAGTCGAGTCACTAAAAAGTAACATAACAAATCCACGATAAAATTGCTAATATGAATGCTGACATTTTTGCAGCACGTAATGAGGCCAACAAGAACTTTAATAAGATGGAGCAGTTCCTCAAAGATCAATTCTCTGCTCTGTCAATGAAAGGTAATCAGCCTACACATGAAACTTCTGACTATCTAAGTGTCACGTGGATTTCGTCACCGTTCGTGTCTTTCGAAAGTGAAAAAGATCGACGACGCGAATGACGTCGGTGACGAAAGCGTTGTCAGCCCAAAAAGTTCTCGTGAGAGAAGGGGACGAGAACGAGAGGAGAAAGGAGCTCGAGGAGAAAAAGCATGGCAGTGGAATCGAATGGACGTGTAAAGGCCGGATTCCATTTAGCGTCGGTTCGGCGTCTGCGTCTTTTTTTGGAATTTTTGAAAAACGCATTCGTTTTCCAATTAGCGTCTGTTAAGCGTCTGCGTCACTTCGGCGTCGTTTCAAGATCTGGCATGGCTAGATTTTTAGGCGTCTTTTTCAGGCGTCTTTTTGATCTAGCCAATCAGGTGCGATCTACTTCGCTATGGATTCTGGGTAGTTGTCTTCGCCGATTCAGATGGAGAATCATGGCTACCGTAGCTGCTGTTCGCCGACAGGGGTTCTCGTGACTTTTCCCTCGTGAATTTATTAATAAACAGGTTATAAAAATTTCGTGAATCATTTATTAATTAAGTAAAAATGATATAGTAATAAATTCAAAGTGTGAACATGACCGGAGTGGTTGATATCTTCTTTTTCCATCACCTTGAGAGAGCGACAATTGTTTGCAGCGACTCGACCAATCAGATCAGACCAGATTCAGGATAACTGTTGAAAGTCGCTAAATGGAAAACGACCGCGCTCGCGCGCTAATCAGGGCGCGTCTCACAGGCGGCGATTGCAAAAAAGGACGCCGAAGCAAAGAGGACGCCGACGCTGAACCGACGCTAAATGGAAACCAGCCTTAACGCGACCGAGCTGGAATTCATGTGTTGAATAAGAGAGGCCGGAACGCAATAAGGAGGACGCCGAAAGCAGGCAAGAACGTTTCAATACGGAGCCAGGCGAAAACTGTTACGAGGGAGGAGTCGTCGACGAGTCTGGGATAGAGGTCGGCGAGGCACAAGACCGAGCGAGTAAGCAACATCTCCAGGATGGTCGAGCGACACTCATAGAGCAGCAGGTGGACGACGAATTCGACGTCGGAATTGCACGGGCCTTGGAGTATCTTTTTCCGTTGCATGGGAGTGGAGAATTCATCGAGCGTCAGCGAAGGAGAGACGGCCGAGCTACCCGTCACCTACGGAGGAACGACGGCGGTCAATGGAAGGTTCCCGTCGAATGCTGACAACGAATTCTCGCAGCCAGGACTCTCAAATAATTACGGTAGGCAACCTTTAAGTTTCTCTATTACGGGCGCTATCCTTTCGTCCGCTACAGAACGCCTAGCCTTATTTTATTTGAAATTACCGGCGATACGGACTGAACTCTATCAAGTACTGATTGAGTACGAGGCCATTGAGTGGAGACAGGGGGAAGAAGTGATTGGAGTATTTCTCTGCTCTATACGCCAGTTTATGTTGAGTGGAACAGGAGGGTTTGTCCAAAGGCCTTTTTCTGTTCACTTAGCATAAATGAACATTTAACGGAAGCTGCGTATTTGTGTTACGACGAGAAAGCAACGATGCGACGTCGGCCAGCTCTGCGACGCTCGTCTAGCCCAGCTCCGTTGAAGTGATTCTTTGCATCGAAGGTCGTCGCTGTCCATAAAGGATCTACGTTTAACTGTTTCCCGTCATTAATGTGTGGGCTACCGCATTGTTACATGCAACGTATAAAGCCAAGGTTATCGAAGTTATCGACGTAGAATTAAGTGCGTTTCCTTCGAAACTCAAGAAAAAGAAGGCACCAGGTAAAGACACTATTAAAAACAATGCCTTAAAAAACTTAACGCAAAATGTAACTGGTTATATCACTAAAATTATAAACGACTGCAGGGTTGCCAGGTTGGGCGATTTATCACAAATTGGGCTACTTTTTTGTTCAAATTGCGACTAAAATTTCAAATTCGCGATTGCGACTGAGTTGGGCTACTAAAATTTCAAATTTGCGATTTTTGGGCGATTTTTTTTGTGCGAATTTTGTGATGATATTTGGGCGAAATTATTGTCCAATATCAAAAAAAAAACTGGTTTTAGACATTTATTAAAACGAGGACGAGACGAGAAGACCAATGGAAGACCAGAGTTGTGATTAGGTCATATCATTGTTCTTTTACTGGATACAGTAGCCAATCCGATTTCGAAATTTGACGCTGGCCTCCCATTGGTGCTTCATTGAAAATGTGCCAAGTGACTGTCAGCAGTTTTGGACTGAATTGTACCCTTACAAAAATGATGGAAATGAGTATGCATTTCGAGAAATTGCAACATTTACACTAAGAGTTCCCACGCTCCCTGTCAGAAATGCATCCGTCGAAAGAGTATTTTCCATCATGAATAATGTCAAAACTCCTCTCCGAAATAGAATGGAACTACCTTTCTTAGACGCAATCATTAGAATAAGAACACAACTTCAAAGTGAAAACAAATGTTGCTATTCTTTCATCCCAACAAAAGAAATGTTAACAAGATTAAACAATTCAATTTATAGCGATGTTTTTTAATCTTTGATTTTGATGTGAATTTTTTTATAGAATTTTTGAAGAATAAAACTTTGTAATTTACGAATATTTTTATTGTAGGGTTTATTTGTAGTTTAATAATGTTCAGTAATGGTTGGAAGCTTACATCATGGACATAATGTAGATTTGCGGAGTTCCCACATTCTGGAAAATCAGGGAAATGAAAATTGGTCAGGGAAAAAGGGCTATTTTCATGCATTGGGTGATTTTGGGCTACTAAAGTTCCCCAATTGGGCGAACGAATAGTGCTTGAACCTAGCAACCCTGAACGACTGTTGGGATAACTGTTACTTTCCCTATACATGGAAACAGTCTGTTGTCCTAAGTGTTCCTAAACCCGGTCAAAATCCTGCGAACCCTGTAAGGTACAGGCCCATCAGCTTACTGTCTTCTATCTCTAAAGTCTTGGAGAAAACAATTCTCACAAGATTCTTAGATTTCTGTATAACCAATAATCTCATCCGTGCAGAACAATTTGGTTTTCGGGCGAAACATTCTTGCCAGCTCCAAGTTTGGAGACTTATAGCGGATGTTAACACTCCCCTTAATCTTTCGATGTATTGCGGGGTCATCTTCTTAGATGTTCATAAAGCCTTTGATCAGGTCTGGCATGAAGGCCTTATTTATAAAATGATAACTGATGGTCTGGCATTAGTCTATCGGTGGAAGGATGGATCATAATACTGTTCTTATTAACTAAACAGGTGGTGGCCTTACAGTATAACAGACGGACATCAGGAATTCCAACTAGTTTCGCCATTTATTCCCGGCTTTGTCAAGGATATACAGCAAGAGGCATGCAAGCCTTTATATATACAGAACAGTGGTACAAATTAAGCAATCAGCGTAAATACATATAAGAACCAATAGTTTATAAAGCAAGGGGGCCAATGAGTTCAAAAAGGATGTAATGGCGGTGGGGGGGAGAGAAGGGCCCGTCTGCGGCGGTGAAGAATGCGAGAGAACGTGGAGGTCGAATATCCATTGGAGTGGGCGGGGTGTCGGATTATGCGGAGTTCTGAAGATTTGGATAGGGGCAGAGGGGGAGCTTCAGGGCACGGTCGATTAGGAATCTCAGTGAGGCTTGTTTGTGGGTGGTGGGGTGTGAGGAGGAATGGTGTATTAAGTTGGAGGATGTGGTATGTTTACGGAAGACAGAAAAGGAGAAGCAGTTAGTGTGGGGTTTGTTGGTGATGAGGATATCAAGGAAAGGGATGGACTGGTTAGTTTCTAGTTCAAAAGTGAATTGGATATGTGGAGAAAAGAAGTTAAAGGTGTTAACAATATTAGTGGGAGTAGTGGATCGGGAGTCAAAAAGGATGAGGATGTCATCGACATATCGGAAATATGCGATGTCGGAGGAATTATTGAGGAGGGGGGTGACGTGTGTTAATTCCAGGTGCTGTAGGAAAACCTCAGACAGAAAACTGCTGAGTGGGAACCCCATTCCTAGCCCTGTGGGTTGGAAATAGTAAGAGTTGTTAAAGGAGAAGTAGTTCTGCGAAGAAATTACAGAGAGGATAGCTAGTAGGTCAATAGTATCGGGTGCAGGGAAAGACGCAGCTAGTAACAGACACTATAGGATAAAAAGGGTGGGGGTGACAGGGATGTTACTGTATAAGTTGGTGATGTCAAGGGACGTAAGGGAGAGGTGCTCATCAGTGTGGATGGAAGAAAGGGACTCAATAAGGGTTAGGGAATTGCGTACATTGTAAGTATTAGGGAGGATTTTCAGGTTAAAGAGAAAGGTGAAAAGGGATTTGGCAACGAGGTGGGCAGGAGCTGGGGAATAGTTAACGGCGGGGCGTATAGGCATGTTAGGTTTATGGATCTTGACTAGGGCGTTAAGGTTAGGTGGGATGAGGCGTCGGAGGTATCTGAAGCGTGGGGATTTGTTGATGACGGAAACAATAGATTTGTGGTATTTTGAAGTGGGGTCGGATGGGAGGGTGACAAAATTGTTAGCGGCGATGAAATCGTTAACTTTATCAATGAACGTAGAACGGTAAATGATAACCGACACGTTACCTTTATCGGCCTTGACGACGAGGGCATCGGAATCCGCGTTAAACGCACCATCTCTGTACAACTTCTCTTTTGTGTATCTTTTAAAAGATTTTGTATTTATTCTATTTTATTCTGCTAGCCATTACATCCTTTTTGAACTAATTGGCCCCCTTGCTTTATATCCTATTGGTTCTTGTATGTATTTACACTCATTGCTTTACTTGTACCACTGTTCTGTAAAGGCTTGCATGCCTCTTGCTCATTGTTGCCAAGTTAGGATTTTTATCCCTAGATCTAGGTAAATCTGTGCCACTTTAGGAAAACATTTTTGTGTCTACGGATCTAGGGAAAAATTTGGGGAAATTCTTTTTTGAATAAACATCTTTACATAAAATGTTCCACTGTGGGGTACGAGTTCACCATTCTTTGGAACAGTTTGATTGACAATGGGTTTCTTGAAGAAGTAAATGATGTTAAATTCAGATGCAAAGAATTTTTGATAGCTTAGATTCCTCGAAAATATTTGCCAGAGAACCTGTGCCTGCTACAAAAGCTTAGAATCCTCTCTCCATCAATTGCCACCTCACAACAGAAAGAATCTATTTACGAGTTTGCAACGCGTTTTGGATTTCCATCTGACAAAATGGATGACCTTCAATCTCAGTGGCAAAACATCAGCAATAAATGCTGGATCAATTTGTCTGATATAGATAAATTTTGGTTTGAAGTTGCTAATGATGTTGATGCTGCTGGAAATAGGTTTCAAGATTTTGCTAAGTTAGCTAAAAAGGCTCTCTGTTTGCCAGTTTCAAATGCCACAGTGGAACAAGTATTTTCCCAGCATAATGTCATAGAGAATAAATTAAGAAACCGCTTAAGCCTTGACATGTCTGAAGCGATACTCTTCATCCGTTACGATCTGCGAAAAAAATGGCTTAAATTGTGTGAATTTCCAACGCTCAGCACAAATGTACACAAAATTTAATCAATCAATGTATGACTATTTAACAAAAAATGAAGACGATGATTGTAACAATGTTGTAAGTTTGATAGCAGAAACAGGGATGACGTAGAAAACCTCTTATTCTACCGCTTCCCTGGCAGAAACATTATAATTTTCAAAATAATATTTAACATTTTGTATCATGATTTGTTTCCAAATAAATATCTTTAATGTTAGAAGTTTTTTTTTTCTTTGACTTCTCTTTGCACAAATCTGGAGAAATTTAGGGAAATTTTTGTCGCTACTTAGGGATGGCGCTGGCGTCAGACTTGGCAACACTGCTGTATATCCTTGACAAAGCCGGGAATAAATGGCGAAACTAGTTGGAACTCCTGATGTCCCTCTGTTATACTGTAAGGCCACCACCTGTTTAGTTAATAGGAACAGTATTATGATCCATCCTTCCACTGATATGACTCCACTCATCTCTAAGATGTTCCACATCAAGAGGAAGCTAGCCACGTGTGTGTATCCGAGAACATCTGGTTCAACCGCATGTGTATCCGAGAGCGCCTAGAACCTGAGTATGCCCACGTCATCGTCCAGAACAAGTCTACCGCCGCCCAAGCAGCAAGGGCCGCCGCCGTAAGGACTTGGGTAGACCGTGCTACCACCATCTTAGTTTACAAGAAGCATCGTCTCAACCAAGAGATATTCTGCCTGCACCTCCACATTTCATCCATCATATCGCCTGATGTTCTGATGCCTCTTTTCGAGGATGATGAAGTTAGGCTGCAATCCTTCAAAGAACATAAGTTCTTAACCCTGTGCAAGAAGCTAGACGAACTCCGACGCCCGCCTCCAACTAGCCCACATCCTCCTGAAGGTGATTTTGTGTTTCACGACAACGTCGTTAACCTTACATCAATCCAGCTGTCCGACAACGAACAGCGACTCCTCGACAAAGGCCTCAAGAACGTTGTCTATAGGAAGCCAACACAATCCGACTTACAGGATGTCATCTCAGATGTCGAGCACGCCGTCAACCTACTACCCCAGACTGACCGTCCTCCAGCGCGAGCCATCGCCGGACATCTGATACACAAGTCCTTCAAAGAAGCGTCTGCGTCTAGACCACCACCGGGACTACTCACTGATGCTGCTGCCTCTACCACCTTGAAGACGAAGTTACAAGATTCCGATGCCCTCGTCGTCAAGGCCGATAAAGGTAACGTGTCGGTTATCATTTACCGTTCTACGTTCATTGATAAAGTTAACGATTTCATCGCCGCTAACAATTTTGTCACCCTCCCATCCGACCCCACTTCTAAATACCACAAATCTATTATTTCCATCATCAACAAATCCCCACGCTTCAGATACCTCCGACGCCTCATCCCACCTAACCCCCGCCCACCTAACCTTAACGCCCTAGTCAAGATCAATAAACCTAACATGCCTATACGCCCCGTCGTTAACTATTCCCCAGCTCCTGCCCACCTCGTTGCCAAATCCCTTTCCACCTTCCTCTTTAACCTGAAAATCCTCCCTAATACTTACAATGTACGCAATTCCCTAACCCTTACTGAGTCCCTTTCTTCCATCCACACTGATGAGCACCTCTCCCTTACGTCCCTGTAACATCCCTGTCACCCCCACCCTTTCTATCCTACAGTGTCTGTTACTAGCTGCGTCTTTCCCTGCATCCGATACTATTGACCTACTAGCTATCCTCTCTGTAATTTCTTCGCAGAACTATTTCTCCTTTAACAACTCTTACTATTTCCAACCCACAGGGCTAGGAATGGGGTTCCCACTCAGCAGTTTTCTGTCTGAGGTTTTCCTACAGCACCTGGAATTAACACACGTCACCCCCCTCCTCAATAATTCCTCCGACATCGCATATTTCCGATATGTCGATGACATCCTCATCCTTTTTGACTCCCGATCCACTACTCCCACTAATATTGTTAACACCTTTAACTTCTTTTCTCCACATATCCAATTCACTTTTGAACTAGAAACTAACCGGTCCATCCCTTTCCTTGATATCATCATCACCAACAACCCCCACACTAACCGCTTCTCCTTTTCTGTCTTCTGTAAACCGAACAGATCCTCCAACTTAATACACCCCACAAACAAGCCTCACTGAGTTTCCTAATCGACCGTGCCCTGAAGCACCCCCTCTGCCCCTATCCAGATCTTCAGAACTCCGCATAATCCGACACCTCGCCCACTCCAATGGATATTCGACCTCCCCGTTCTCTCACATTCTTCACCGCCGCAAACGGGCCCTTCTCTCCCCCCCCCCCCACCTCATGTTTCGCCCCATACTAAAAAGTGGACGTCCTTACTATATATGGGACCTAATTTCTCCCAGCTTTCCGATTTCTTATCGTCCCTTGGCCTCCGAATATCATTTCGTACTCCAACCCCAGCTGCTCGCACCCTCAACCCGCCCACCTCCGTCACCTTCGACAAATATTCCCAGTCCGGAGTTTACCGCCTGAATTGTGCGTTTTGCGATATGTTCTATGTGGGATTATCGACCCGCAATCTTGCACTGCGATTCAAAGAACACCTTGACTCGTAGCAACAGGACTATTATTCTCCCTCCTCTGCTTACAGAGGGTGGCGATTTCGTTAGCAATGACCAGGACAAAGCACAAATTATCGCCGATTCACTGATGAGCCAATTCTCTACGCCCAAAGAGGATGATCTGGTCAAAGGACGTGTGTGATATGTATGGCCACACACAGCGCGCTCTTGGCTCTCCTGGTGTCATTGGCACCTCTGAGATATTGGACATCATAAAGCGCCTGAAAAGCAAAAAGGCAGCCGTCATCGACACCATTACCAACAGTGCTCTCAAGAATTTGCCTCCCAGTGTTATCTGCATCATCACTAAAGTCATGAATGACTGCTGGCTTAGCAGCCATTTCCCTAGTGCCTGGAAGGACTCGGTCATCATCACCATTCCTAAACCTGGACTGGATCCTGCTCTTCCCACAAGTTATAGGCCCATTAGCTTGTTGCCCATGCTTTCGAAGGTCTTTGAGCGCACTATATTCAAGAGGTTCAATGAGTACTGCAAGGCAAACAACCCCATTCGTAATGAGCAATTTGGTTTCCGTCCAAGCCACTCTTATCAGCTTCAGTTATGGAGGCTCGTTGCTGATTTAAACGGTCCTCTCAACCTCTCTATGTTTGGTGGTCTCGTTTTCCTCGATGTCCAAAAGGCCTTTGCTACCCAAGATGCTACCCAAGATGGAGAATCATGAAAACACCCTGGTTTTTGTGGTATTCTGGACCATCCACTCGTTGTAAAGAATACCCTCAGGTTTCGAAGACCGCGCCATATTCTGGATGTCTGCTTTGATGACGTTAACAAGGCCGCCTTCACCAACTATTGGATCTTTTAGATCCTGCTAATTTTTGGGGACTCTCTTCGTCAATCTACAATCTGACTCTCGTCCCTTCTGGGGACTTCTTCTGTGGAGGACTTAAGAGGTTCATCAGGCTTCTCACCCAGTTCGGTGTACCTCCTCTGGTTTACTCTTTGGGCGAGCGTGTAAAGTGAGCTTGGCTCCTGGACCACTCGCGTCTTTCTTTTCACTTCACTGTTCGATTGTCGATTGTCGATTACACACTCAGTTTCTTGGGGCCAGCCTTATTCAACTTCTTTATCCATGACTTTCCCAAGTTTGCAAAGTGTAATCTTCACTTATTTGCTGACGACGGGTCTATCATGATCTGGGCACGAAACCCAGCACATGTCATCACTCGACTTCAAAAAGCTTTAGATCAGTGCGAGAGCTAGTTCACTAAGTGGCGATTAAAGCTGAATGTCAAAATGTGCAAGGTCATGTTTATCACTCGCAAATGCAAAAACCTTCCAAAGCCCCTCTTCTTATTTGGCAAGAAACTTGAGTGGATCGACTCCAAACTAAATTGGAACGACCAAGTCCAATACGCGCTCAACAAAGCAAAGAAAGCGAGGTTCAGTTTGATTGCACTTCTGGGGCGAAACACGCTCTTGGTGTGGATAACAAACTCTTGATATACAAGGTTGTGATTCGTACTATTTTACTTCATGGAATGCCTGCTTGGGCTTCTATTTGCAAATCTAGGTGGAAGGATCTCCAGACCTTCCAAAATATTGCTCTCCGGTCCATTGCCCAACTTGACAGAAGAGTTGCCAACAACCACTTTATCTATGAGGATTTGGGGATGACCCACATTGGAACCTTTGTCAGACTCTTATGAAGAGCATGCTACCCAAGATGGAGAATCATGAAAACACCCTGGTTTCTGGTATCCTGGACCACCCACTCGTTGTTAAGGGTCCCCTCCGGTTTCGAAGACCCCGCCATATCCTGGATGTCTGCTTTGATGACGTTAACAAGGCCGCCTTCCCCAACTATTGGATCTTTTCGATCCTGCTGATTTTTGGGGACTCTATTCGTCAATCTACAATCTGACTCTCGTCCCTTCTTGGGACTTATTCTCTGGAGGACTAAAGAGGTTCTTCAGGCTTCTCTCCCAGTTCAGTGTACCTCCTCTGGTTTACTCTTTGGACGAGCGTGCAAAGTGAGCTTGGCTCCTGGACCACTCGCGTCTTTCTTTTCACTACACTGCTCGATTGTCGATTGTTACACACTCAGTTGCATCTTGTGTGTTACTCCCTGTCAATCCTGCTGAGGAAGAGAGCTTCGTTCTCGAAAAGTACTTACAGGTCGTATTTTTTCTTTTTACTCGTTGTGGTTAAAGAGTGTTTTATTTCTTGCATTAGTATTAACTTATCCACATCCTTTTTCCATATAAAAATTTGTTTTCGGTCCTCTGCATTTTTTGCATTATTGCCAGTTCCAGAAATTATATTTTTACCTTCAAGTAACGTGAGAAAAAACGACAGTGACACTTAAAGCCAATTGAAGCGATTCTTAAGACCATGATTCATTTCACTCAAATCTGTGAGCAACTTTGCTTGATTAGCTTTAGTAGCCTGAAAAGAAGCATTAAAGGGCAACTAACATCAAAATTTGACATATATATTTTTTGTCCTAAAATTATAGAGGACATTGAAAAAATAAATTCTGCACAAAAATTTTTCAAATATCACTATTATTTTAGGAGTTATTTAATTTCAAAAATTAGCGCCTATGTCAGCACACCTGAACGCCTGACGTCAGAGGCGATTATTCGCTGTCGCTCATACAGATTAGTATTTATATTCCGTTTCTTTTCAACGCTATTCATCGCCTAGCTGTGCCTAATTTTTACAGTTTTTTGACAGCAGTAATAAGAGCATGAACTGCAGAATATTTTATTTTCACGTTTTACCGAAAGATGATAAAATAAGGAGAATTTGAGTATCTACTTTGTCTATGTGCTCCTTTGAAATATTAGGACGGGAGGGGGGGGGGGTGAATAAATTTTTTCTTCGCGATATAATCGTTTTTATATTTAATTGTATTTCGTTTAGAAAAATAACAAACGGTTTTGATAACTGCTTATAAACAAACTATATTTATTTTACTAAATAAATTTTTCCGTGTATTTTATTGTACTTAAGACATTTTTTTTTTTTGGTTCGAACGATTTCCATTATAATAACGACGCTCGACAGACAGATAACGATCCAAATGTTATATTAATAGGAAAACTATGACAAATTTAGATATCGTAGATGCTTGCTTTTTATTTTTTGCAAGCATTTACATATGATATCAAAAATCCTTTATTAAGACAAAGTAAATTAATTCTTTTTTCCTATTTTTTTTCTTTTTCTTCTGTGAGATGTATAGCTTACTGAAGGAACGTACGCGCCTCCTCGCCGGAGCGAATCGTATATCTGAGATCCAGACATTCTCCAAGAATTCTGTGTCGAATCATGTCTCCAGTGGAAACAATCCTGCCGACATCCTTCTACTGTGCTGAAGGACCACTATGGCTCTCTCTATAAGAATCTTTCTGGCCATCTCTGCAAACGCCTTCCATACCACTTGAACTTCCAGAAGTAAAAAAGTTAGATGTAATATCTGCCACTGCTTCATGTTCTTCCTTTCCGTTTTCAAGATTCTCAGATTTTGATCATCTAAATTGCATCGTTGCCTTTATATTGCGTTTCAAGAACAATTGTTTATGTCCTAAGGATGCCCGAATGTATGGTCCTCTTACACATTCTGAAATTGAGCGTGCCTTTCTGACTCTTGTTAGACTTTTTCAAAACCACTCTTTCCCTGATGAGATTAAAAACTGCCAATCCCACGATCCTCGATCACTTTCGAAGCTACCCTCCATGTCCTTGTTTTTAGACTTTGACGGCTTGCTGCGGGTTGGAGGTAGATTGCTTAATTCTGATTATTCGTTTGATAAGAAATTTCCCCTCCTCATCTCTGAGAAGCATCCGCTAGCTAGACTATTAGTCACCTCAGAACATCTTCGTCTTCTGCATGCTGGTCCTCAACTACTTCTTGCATCACTAAGAGAAAGATGCTGGATTACTAATGGCAGAAATTTGGCCAAATTGGTTGTTCATCAGTATATTAAGTGCTTCTGTGCTGCTCCGAAAAGCACTACACCCGTCATGGGTAGTCTTCTCGTAACAGAGTTGAAACATCCTTTCCCTTTCAATCTGTTGGCATAGACTACGCAGGCCCCATTTTGATTAAAGACAAAAGGGGTCGAGGCTGCAAGACTTCCAAGTGTTTTGTGTGCTTGTTCGTTTGCTTCGCCACCAAGGCCATCCACCTCGAGCTCGTCACAGACTTGACAACAGATTCCTTCATTCTGACTTTAGGAAGATTCGTATCACGTCGTGGCTGCCCCTCACACATTTTTTCTGACAATGGGAGAAATTTCTTGGGAGCCCGTTCCTTGCTGAAAGATCTTGGCGTGTTTTTGAAGTCCAAAGATGATTGCATTACTCGTTCTGCTTCTAAGCTTGGTATTCAGTGGCACTTCGTTCCTTCTCGTTCTCCCCATTTTGCGGTCTTTGGGAGGCCGGTATTAAATCTTCTAAGCATCTTCTTAACAGACTCATTGTCAACGCTAAATTAACTTTTGAAGAGCTTTATACTCTTCTTACACAAATCGAGGCGGTTTTGAACTCTCGTCCTCTGACTCAGCTATCCAGTGAACCTGAGGATTTCGAACCTTTGACACGAGGCCACTTTCTTATTGGAAGAGCTCTTACCACGATTTCCGACCCCTCTGTCATTCTCATTCCTTTATCGAGACTTTCCCGATTTCAATTGATTCAGCAACTGCTGCGGCACTTCTGGAAACGGTGGAGTTTGAAATACATCGGTGAATTGCAGCAGAAAGCAAAATGGCATCACCGCAGTTCCAACTTGAAACTAGACTCCCTTGTGCTCATCAAGGACGATCTCCAACCACCTATCCATTGGAAGCTCGGCCGTATCACCCAACTTCATCCTGGCAGAGATGGCATCCCTCGTGTGGCCATCATCCGTACTTCTACCGGACCTTTAAAATATCGTTCTTTAAGATTTGTCTCTTATCGTTTGTTATTCGCTCTCCTATATTCGTGTGAATTGCCGTTGTTTCTTTCGCCAAATACAACTCTATGAGCTCATGAATCGCAAGTATACACTTCCTTAAGTTTGTCATCATAAATAACATTAACAGTCGTGTTTTTATATTGCAATTTTACTTTATGTGGTGTTTGGAAAGTGAAGATTAACCAGCTATGTTAGATTTTGGAGAAAAGAAAACGCAACAGTAACAATTGGATTTGTTGCACTAAATGTGAGTTTCCGAATTGCGTTTTCAAGAAACTATTTATTAAAGAAGCCAAATCCTTTTGGGAATTTTTTAAAATCACCGGTAAAAATAATAAATTGAAGTTTATTTATCAAACTTCTCAATGTA
This sequence comes from Rhysida immarginata, assembly GCA_023313115.1. Taxonomy (NCBI): domain Eukaryota; kingdom Metazoa; phylum Arthropoda; class Chilopoda; order Scolopendromorpha; family Scolopendridae; genus Rhysida; species Rhysida immarginata. The sequence continues at coordinate 120,781 of JAHWFO010029795.1, forward strand.
AACGATGATTATGAATAATAACCAGTTATTATATATATTCGCCTTTTTTTCATATTTACCTTAACATATACAAGATTAGTAATTTCTATTAATTAAATATACGAACAGAAATTTTGTAAAATATAAAAAAGACAAATTCTGCGAATAATTAAATCAAACCTAAAGTCTCGCACTTAAAAGTATTTAATTTTACTGGAGACAAGTATATGAAAAAAATATAATTTTTATATTACTCATATTTGTTACCTCTAGATGCATTAAATGGCATGCTCTGTTCCCAAATGCAAATATAGATTGCTCAAAATCTTTCATGAAATTAAAAAAAAAAACCTTTTTCCTTTGAAGTATCCGTGAAAGGAAGTTTCAAATCTTTCTTTCAATTTCAGGAAAATATCGATAAGGAAATTGTTTCCATGTCAGGTTTGATGAGTGCATTCACGAAGTTTAGCAGTGGAAAGTTACGGACAATGAATCCTCCTCTTCGAAATTAGACTTCTCTTCATTCGGGATGAGGGAAAAAAGTCATGGGCTCATTTCCGTCTTGAACAAGAGGGATTGATTAGTAATGAGAATGGCAAAAAAAGGGAAAAAGATGCTGAAAGGGTTATTACCTTTTACACAAGCTGCAATAGACATTGGAAAACTCCTTTTTGTCGTTCTCTGGAACGAATTCGAAATATCTACGGAAACTTTAACTCTCACATCGGATCGCGATCGATTAAATGCTTCGAAGTCAATGATTGCAAAGAGCTCAAAGCCATTTGTTAGGTATTAGGATAAGTGAAACAACTGGATAATAAAATTTTTATTTTGACTAAGATAAAATGAAAAGAATGATCCAAATTTAATAATTCTAATGAATAAGTAAATGGATACTCAAATATATAATAGCTTAAAAAAGAGAGAAAATATAAAAACTTTTGAGAATTTATAATTTGTCATTTATATTTAAGATTCTTCTACGTTTGTTATACTTTCCGGTGATATAATTTGTCGAATAGTTAGGATGTGTTTTTTTTTCTTTTACTCAAATGAAAGCAAAAACATTTCTAATATACTAAAGCAGAAGTCTCTTTTACGGTACAGTATATTTATAGAAGAGAATGATTTAATAGACTTTTGTATTTAATACGTCAATAGATATTCATAAAGACATACAATGTCCGTCGCTTCGCTTACAGCAAATGAAAAATATTCAACTTTAAATTTCTTGCCCGTTTCAAATATGCCTATAAAATAAAATACTTTCTGTTTCAATTAAAAAGCTCTTTGAAAGAGTTATTTTATGAACTTTACTTCTAAGTTTTCTCCAGGAAAATAAATACTAGATTATTTCGGCATTTTGGCAGTATTAAAATTTACATCATTATTCTCTTTTGAGAAGAATTAATAAATTTTCTTTTGAGATTACGAAGGGCGTTCAAATTTGACCTGGACTTTATTTTTTATAAAATCAGGAAACCACAAAAAACACCCACCCACCCACCAACACGCACACACACACACACACACACACACACATGCACACACACACATCTCGATACCGGTTCTGTAGAAATCTTCAGGCTGACGTCGAAACCACGTCAGGACAGCCTTTTTCACTTCGTCATTAGAGCCGAACTCTGCCCTCCCAAGAACTCTTTCAATGGTCTAAAAAAAGATAGTCGCAAGGGGAGAGATTCCATTTGAGGGCTGAATGGAGAATTGTTAAGATGTCTCATTTGAGTTCCGTCAGTGTGTCCATAGTCAGTTTGGCTATGTGTGATCTGGCATTGTCTTGCAGAAAACAAACACCACTGGTAAGGAGTCCTGGTCGCTTTTTCCTTAGTCCCGACTTCAGGGACGTCCTCAAAATGTCCCAGTCCCAGTAGTAGGGTGCATTTATGGTTCGACGTTCTTCCAGAAAATCGACATGAATGATACCTTTAATGTTCCAGAATACAGCCGCCATCACTATCGTTGCCGACGGTATCATCTTGAATTTCTTGGGTCGAAGTGAGTCGGTGTGTCGCCACTCCATGCTCGCACGCTTGCTGTCAGGAGTATGGTGATGAATCCATGTCTCGTCTGTGGTCACAACACGCCTTAGGAAGCTGTCACCGTTCCTGTCATATCGCTGAAGCAGCATGGAACAGATTTCCACCAAGGTGGTTTTGTGATCCTCGGAGAGTTGCTTAGGGACCCGTCTGGCACAGATCTTGTTGAAGCTTATCGTAGATGGTGGTCTCCACACTGCCAATGCTGATGTTCAGTATTGAAGCCAATTCTCTGACATGAATCCGCCTGTTGTCCCTTATCAGCTCATTTTTTCGTGCGTTGATGCCATCATGGAGAGCAGTTGCTAGCATTGCCTTATGAGGTTCATTGCCGGTGGATTCTCGCCCTCTTTCAAACTTTTGGCACCAAGCAAAGACGGATGATCGAGACAATCACGACTCGGTGAACTGTCTTTGAAGCCTTTGGTTTGATGATAATTTGTTGTTCCACTTTGGTCGACACATTGCTGTCCGCCATTAAACAAACAATGGGTTGTCATGGCAACCGGATGAGTGGTGTTGTATTTGCAAGACAGACAGTAGTTGCCATGCCAACAATAAAAATCCACGAAATTTACAAAAAATAAAGTCCAGGTTAAATTTGAACGACCCGCGTATTTAACAAAGCGCAATTGTACCCAGGTCGCGGAATATTTCCTCCCCTTTTCTATCTATATATTTAAGTCCTATATTCTTTCCACAATTCCTTGGTGAAAACTACTGCATCCATGAACTTCATTTTGGTCTTAAATGAAAGGTCTTGGTCTGTAGATTTTTAGAAATTTAGTTTTGATATCCATAACTGATATTAATTAGCGCTTATTTATAATTCAAAATTGCTTTAAGCCCATGCGTAATGATAGGATAAAAACTGAAACTGTTTTGCATTGTTGTTGCACGTTTAACAATTGCAGGCGACGGCTTGAAGCGCACGATGAAACTGAAACGTCACCTGACCATTGTCGTCTGAGCAACCTCTATATATTTAAGTTCCAAGGGCGATTCTTTCGACAGTTCGTTGGAGAAAACTACTGCATCTCTAAATTTCATTTTGGTCATAAATGAAAGATCTTAGTCTGTAGATTGTCATTGTTAGCTTTTGTCTTCAGAATTACTATTAATTAGCGGTAATTTACAATTCAAAATGTTCAAAGGTTGCATGATGGTCTGTAACACTGTGTAACTTATTGAAAGAATAAACCGGTATCAGCGAAATAGTAGCGGTTTATTAATTGTACTACGCGTTTAGAGTATAAACCTCATCGTCAGGAACTATAATCACTACAAATATGATGTAGATTCCTAACGACGAGGTTTACTCGAAACGCGTAGAACAATTAATTAACCACTACCATATCGCTATTACCGGACCTTTATTCTTTTAATCAAAATGTTTACCGTGGCAAATTAAACAGTCCTCTCCACAATGATGTCACGATCAAAAACTTTGCTATCATTGATGAACAAATCAACAACAATTACATAAAAATTAACAACGATAATAATAAACAACAATATAGGCAAATAACAAGAACTTTTTTAACAAAATATGAACCGACTTCGTGGGTCAAAAACTTTCCCAGAAAAATATTCAGTCGAATAGCGAAAACCCCATCCAAATCAGATCAGTAGTTTTTGAGAAAATCGCGAACGTACATACTTACGGATATATATACGGGCCAAACAGAGAACCACCTTTTTTATTATTATTATGAAAAGCTTTTATTTAACTTGCAATGTTAGAGTGTTTAAGTCAAATCTTATAATCAATATTAAACCAACCTCCCTGGAAGCTAGAGAGCTGAAACTTGGTACACATGCGCAGGACCGAGGAAAATATATGGTAAAAAATTTTTTTTCAAATCGGTTCACTGTTTCGTATTCTAATGGTACTAATTCATTACTACGTACTGTCTAACAGAGAACCTCCTTTTTTGAAGTTGGTTAAAAAGGTGAAAATGGGTTGTTTAACGTCACATTTTGATGGGATCTATCTAGTTTGTAATTATGATATGTTTCTTCAGTGTAATTATTTTCCTCTCTTTGTGTTGAATTTCATCAATTTAATTTTGGTTTAAGGGTAAAGGAGGATTCCCACTTTGCGAGCTGGGGCCTTCTCTACCGATTGAGCATATTTGGGGCTTCATGGAAGTCCATATGGGTGTATAGTAGAATCTGTGTCGTGTACTTTCTTTAGTAACGAACAGAGTAAACGGGTTGAGGTTAAATAGTAAATCAGCGACGGTGGACGTTGCCACAACAAAGAAAAAATCTAACAGTGAGTTATCTAACAATGGGTTGTTTTCCGATTATACAAACGGGTGGGTTCGCTTCTGGTATTTAATAAATTCCAACAAATTTAGGCAGAGTGATATACAGAGTTTTAACTCAATTTTCAAATAAGAATGAATTGTAAGAAATGCTTTAGTCCAATTCAGTTGCTGTTTGCGTTATTAGTGGGTCGTTTGCCAGAATCGTGAGTGTTCTACATCCAAGACCTCCAAGGCTCGTCTCGGAAGAAGGGTTGTCCGAACAGCTAGAGGTAGGTGATCGTAGGCTCCCCTCGAGGTGGCCAGACTGATTCGCTTGTAAGTTCGTCACTGCTGGACAAGAATGCGGCGTCCTTAACAGGTTTGTCGGCCGTGGAAAGAGCACAGTGTAAGATAGAACAAACTATTAGACAATAATCGACAACCCTAAATGGTACAAGGTAGATGAGAAATTGCTTAATCTCATGAAAGTTCAAATTAGCACAATTTAATTGAATACCCTTCGATGAGGTTCCCGTGTCCAAGCGCGGACATTCAGCAGGGCGCCCCGTGAGAATACTGGCTATGTCTGCGTACGGGAATACCACTTCGATGGCCTCGAGTTTCCACGGGTGAAGATTCACTTGGGCGTGCTGGAGGAGTGGCTCAACGGCTCGCTTGTGGTCCACTCACTTGGGCCGGGCGTCGGGGTTACCAGCGATTTTTCGGCTTTGTTCCTTTGAAGACGCGAGAAAATCCTGGCTCGTTCCAGTTGCTCGCTATTGGCATCGGGCGTACAATAGTCCCCGTGCTCCGGATTATTGCCACTAAGTTTACTGGAATCACTTCCGAATGAAAAGGGTGGAATGGACTCCGTTATGACAGACAATGCAAAGTTATGTTCATATCTACAGTCTCGTATCTTATTCCGCTTACTGACGGGAACCGGCGATGGGCCTTTCTTCTGCGAGTATAACCTATTCCTCTCGGGATTTCGGGTAGAGCGTCCGCTATACGCTGTCCCTCTTATGGGCGGCTGGCTCCGTCTCGCTTGGGCCTGGTCCGCGTTCGCTCATTGCCTCCGATGTCTCCCGCCAAATCTTCTGGGTTTGCCTTGGCTCTGCTCACTCGCTTCTAGTCTCGAAGTTGTATCACCTGACTTGATAGAAGATATGCTAATAACAGTATTCATATAAGTCCTACTTTGATAATGACCTCCACAACTCCTCAGCAAGCGGCTTTTTGATCAGCATTCCGTATCGGCAAGTCATCATGGCAGTCAATGGATTCCTGGCTTTTCATCAGGAGGCGATCTCGTGCTCTCTCCCTTCCTCCTACTTGTCTCCTCCTTTTATTTCGCTCCGGAGGATTCTGTGCCACTTCTGCGCACTGCCGCTGCCAATCACCTTTCTTCTTTTCAGCTTCTCCTTTCTTCGCGGGTCCATTGTGGCCGGGGCAGTTTCTTTCCTATCGAATACTCGATTTAAACTTTCTCCGTGTCAAACCATCGGATGTAGATTTTTTATTATTATTACTACCCTTATATTAACTCGCTCTTGGATCTTGGGAGATGGTACGGAACCTTTCAGTCGAATTTTTGAGGCACTTCCACTTTTCCATTCGTTCTTAAATTTTACGTACAGCTTTGCTCCTGATGACAATACATTTTAGCAATTTTTTCTTACCAATTTCGGGTTTTTTTTCCCCACAAAAAAATTAAAATAGGTTCATTTTTGCTGCATGTCTATGGAGTTTTATTTGCGTGGAGCAGTTTGTGACGTCAGAATTTGCTTTGCCAATAAAATTGTTTCTTCTAAGAGATAAAACTTAAACTTTCATTTTGAGAATAAGGGTGGTAAAAAATGCTTCATTTTTCTCTCTTTACTTATTTATACTCTCTTTCCTTCGAGGATCTGACACTATCCCGCAGCCGAACCCGCATTGAAAATTTTTAATTTTCGATTGTGGCCTTTCTTCTTTATTCTCTGTTTTCTTCTTTTTCTCTGCAAAGATAAAATTACGCTCATTAGTTTTCTTTTCCGTTCTTATTATGTTCGCTTTAACCCTCTTCTTTCGGCTCCTTCTGAATGTCCTAACGAATTTCTATATATCATGTCCTCGTTTCTAATTCGGACTGTTCTGTTTTTAGGGTTTTAGCATCATCTAAAACCCTATTAACGACGGTACAGATGTATGTAGCATTGTATGTCACACGCCATAATTTTTGAAAGGATTGATCAACAGACTTGAAATTTTCTACACACGTAGGCGCTATACAGAGGACGGAGAGAAAAATATAGCGAATCCTCTAGGGTGGACCAAATCATGTGAATTTGTGGTTTCCCCAACTGACTTCCTTTCAATCTATGGAGTTTTCATTGCGTATGAGCAATTTGTGCCGTCAGAGTTTGACTGTTTGATGTCAGAATTTTAACAACAATATTTGAAGATAGTGAATCCTTCCGCTACTTCTCATAACATTTTGAAGCTATTGAAAGGATTGGCCTAGACGATTGAAATTTTCTACACACGAAGGCCCTATCAGAGGACGGTGTGAAAAATATAGGGAATTCTCTTGGTAGGCTTGGGGCCCTCAGGAGCCACTTGTATGAATTTCATGGTTCCTTTTTTAACTTTTGAACAAAGAGGGCAAATATCCAGAAATCGCGTAAATTTATCGTGCGGTTCTAAAATAATAAAACCAGTACACAAGAAAAGTGATAAAAACCTCTAGGGCCCCGCCAGAGGTCCCAAGGCTCCAAATACAATTGAAGCTATAACATTTGAACGGAATGACCTAGGAACCTGAAATTTTGTAGTGTGGTAATAAAAACATATAGCAAATATACAAGAAATATGATGTAGGCCTATAAGGCCCGCCAGAAGACCCCGAGGCCTCAAATACAAATCAAGTTATAACTTTTGAACGGAAAGGTCTAGAAACCTGAAATTTTGTTTACTTATCGAAAATTACTTAAAAATTTAGATAATTTACACTAAAAATTGGTATAAGACTTTTGGGTCTCGACCACTGGCCCTGAGCCCCCAGTCACAAATCAAGCTATAACTTTTGAACTGGAAGTCCAGAAATCTGAATTCTTGCATATTTATGGTGTGTTACTTAAAATTTTATCTCTTATACACTAAAACTTATATAGTCCTCTGGCGCCCCTGCCAGAGCCCTAAACACAAACAGAGCTATAATGTTCGAACGAAAAGGCTTCGAAATCTGAAATTTTGTATACTTATAGTAGTTTACTAAAAATTTAGCTAATATACACGAAAAACTGGTATAAGGCTCTTAGGTCTCCACAGGGGCCCTGAAGCCCAAATCACAAATAAGCTTTAACATTTGAATAATAAAAAGGCCTAAGAATTTGAAGTTTTATATTTTTACAGTGCGTTACTTAATAATTATAGACAATATACAAGGAGACTGGTATAGGCCTCGGGGTCCCTAGCGGCCTCAAATACAATTGAAGCTATAAAATTTGAACGGAAAGGCCTACAGTCCTGAAATTTTGTCTAATCATAGTGTGGTATTTAAAAATCTAGCTAATCTATATTAAAATTATATAATTTTTATGGTATCCGGACAACTGCCACCCGTACAACTGCCACCCGGACAACTGCCACCCAGACAACTGCCACCCGGACAATCGCCATCTAGGATAATTGCCACCTAGGACAATTGTCACCCAAAATGCTCCAGACAAGAGCTCTAATTTAGTTAGAATGTTTTACTTTAAATTTTATATGAAGTTGTAAACTGAAAACTTGAAATTTCAAATTACAATGCAAAATATGAAAAATAAAATTCTTTCACGAAGAGGGTAATGGAGAGATTTAGTGATGAAAATGTTGAGGTAAATATAAATAAAGGAAATATTAATAAAGAAAAGAAAATATTCGGGGGGGGGGGCGGTGACAACATTCCTTTCGACGGTTTTTAAATATGCTATTCTATTGTGCTTATTTTGTGCTGAATTCTTCATTAATCTCGATTCCTCGTTTTCAATTACATAAAATTACGAGTATAACATATAAGTTAACTCCATGAAGGAAGACGGACTAATTCGAGAGATCTCGAAAAATTGGCATTGGAGTTATACACACTCATTTGTGCTATAACTTCAGCAATTAGATAACGAGTCCGAATAAAAAATATTTCGACTATAATATTAAATATCATTTGTATTATTGTCCTCGGTGGCAATTGTCCTAGGTGGCAGTTATCCGGGAGGCAGTTGTCCGGTGGGCAGTTGTCCGGGTGGCAGTTGTCCTAGAACCAAGTCTTATGGCAGGGGCCTTGTGCCCTCAATCTCAAATCAAGCTATAAATTTAAAACCAGAAGTCCAGAAACCTGAAATATTTTATATTTATAATATGTTGCTTAAAATTTTAGCTATTACACACTAAAATTTATATAGTCCTCTGAGGCCTCGAAGCTCCGAATACAAATCAAGCAAGGATTTTTCTATACAGGTTAGAAAGCAAAGTTTCGTGACGTCACTATAGCAAAGGCTTTTTTTTGTGACGTCACTATAGCAAAGTTTGGTCCTATTTTTAATTTACTCGCTAGATGGCGCAAAGGATACTGTAGTGGGTAGATTTCTAATTCATCCTATAGGATTAGTGATAAAAATTGCTGAAATAATTTCAATTTAATTGATTTTTCACCTCAACATTTTAAACTTTAATAAATAATTAATTTTAATCGTTATCATTAAACAATGATTTAAAGCAATTTGTATATTATGTAGTAAGGTTTCCTAATCATTGCTTAAATTTTATGATGTTTATGTAATAATAGTGGACTTTAATTTAATCATTTTTAAACATCGTTTAGTGATATTCTGGAGAAATGTCGAAATAAATTGATCACGGGACCAACGGCTTTACTTCCCTTCCGAAGAAGGTACGTGATCTCAGGAGTTCCCCCCTAAAAAATCTTCGTCGTCCTCGGCCGGGATCGAACCTACGTCCTCGGGCATCAGATGCGATCAGGCAACCATTGACCCACCGAGGCCGATGACAATAAATTGATAATAATTTATGTAAACGAATTTAATTATACCGTTATCCAACAAATCGACATTTTAACTTATTATATAGATAATTCTAATTCTCTAGTTGTAAGTTTTCATTTTTCACGAATGGTTGGAAATAAAAATCTTAAAATACTTGAGAAAAAGTTTAGTCGGTAAGTAGAAAACCTATACTAAATTACAGTGAGCGATTGAATTTCTCCTACTACAGTGTTCTCAGCGCCGCTCTCCAAAGCTCTTAAAATGGGATTTTCTAACCTGTATAGAAAAAGCCTTGAAATCAAGCTATAACTTTTGGACGAAAAGGCCTAAGAACCTGTAATTTTCTATTTGTGCCCCTCCACTTATTATAGTCATTAGCCGCTACTGCTCGTAACATTTTGATTTAAAACTCTTTTATCGTTGGATAACGAAGCCTTAACTAATTTTTTGACTTTGAGCTTGGTTGTGGCCAATTTTCCTGTAAGGAAACAAACTTAGCATTGCAAATTATTCTCGTCTTATATTTTTGTTCGGCTTCTTTATTTTCACTAAGGGCTGGCTTCCTAACTCCTTGTAGATACACACCTTCCTCTAGTTTCTTTGCTCTACCCTTCTTTTCTTCTGAAGCCTTCTTAAGGATCCTGTTGCTGCCTATACCTAGCTTATTGTATTTTCCAATTTCTCTATCCTTGCTTCTAGTTTTACTATTCTGTATAACATTTCTCTTAACAGTATTTCTTTTCTTTACGGTTTTCTATCCGAATTTCCTCCTTGTTTTCATTAGTCAATTCGAATTTCTCTTTACCTTTGTCTTCAGCTTCATTTTCCCTCTGATAATGGTTCGCTATGCTATTCCTTTCTTCTATCTGCTGGATAAAGCTTGCCTGCATCTTCGGGCCTTCTCTCGTCATTTGACTAGCTGAAGTGTGTTCTCCCTCTTTCAATTTCGTGACTTTATCTCTATTCCATCCAAACAGACTTACATCTTCTAACCTTTTTATCTCTTGAATTTCCACCTTGTTTAAATCTATTTTCATCTTTTTAAACTTAATTCTCTTCTCACGAGTGGCTATAGATTTATATGAGAATTCGCCTCGAAATTCTAGCATTACTGCGGCGCGTTTGCTTAAAGATTTTGTTTGTATTTCTTCAGCCTCTTTCTCTAAGCATTCATAACGCATTTTTTCACTCATCATGCCCCTTCGCAACAATAGGTGTCGAATTAAACCAGTTTCAATTATTTGTAGACAGCTAGGCTTTCTCCAAGTGTTCTTAATACTATTAAGAAGGGAAGGTGGAAGGCCAATGTTATTTTCATCAGCTTCTTGGTTTTCGAAAGAGGGGATTCCGATCTCGAGTCAGATGCCGGCCCTATCATTGTCCTTCAGGTTTCGCAGCTTACAAGGAGAGTTCGCGAAATAATACGCGCCGATTTTGATGAAACCTGGTAGGGTTGTAGAACAAGCCTACCTGAATATAGTGATACCCCCTTTTACCCGTAGACGGCCAACCGATTTCGAGAAACAGATTGGTGCAAATAAAAGTCGCCTCGCATGAATTCATGCGAGGCGATTTTTATTTGCACCACCCTGTATTTGAGGTTAAAGTTCATCAATTGCATATATATAGTTGACTTAACGTAAATAAACAAGAGTTTCCGTAGCGTAGTGGATAAGGCAGTTGATTACAACGCCGTCAGACCATGTTCGATTCTCCACGGAAATTTTTTTTTTCTCTCCGATTTAACGTCGTATTTTTAAATAGCATTTAACATTATTAATTCTGTCCATAAACTACCCAAATTAAAGTTTTAATTATTTAATTGTTATAGTTGTCATATAACGCGTCAATAGATGGGGTCGTTTATGTTTTCGTTTTTGATGACGTTATCTATATATATAAAAATTAAATAGAGAAAAATGAAGCATTTTTACCACCCTTATTCTCAAAATGAAAGTTTAAGTTTTATCACTTAGAAGAAGCAATCTTATTGGCAGAACAAATTCTGACGTCACAAACTACTCCACGCAAATAAAACTTCATAGACATACAAAAAAATGACACGATTTAAATTTTTTTTGTGAGAAAAAAACCCGAAATTGGAAAGTAAAATTGTAAAATGTGTTGTCATCAGGAGCAAAGCTGTATGCAAAATTTAAGAGCGAATGGAAAAGCGGAAGTGCTTCAAAATTCGACTGAAAGGTTCCGTACCATCTCACAAGATCCAAGAGCGAGCTAATATAATAATAATAATAATAATAATAATGAATGTTGGTTTGTTTGTCACGTATGCGTTCCTATACCATTCATCCGATTGCGATGAAACTTTGCACACTTGGTCTTCAAAGCAAGAGGAAGGTCACAGGAAGGAAGGAAGATGTCTACCTGAGATATCGAAAAAACAATTATTTTCGAACATAAAAATGAATGTTGTTTTTGAATGAATTTTTCTTTTTGGTCAATAGATGGCGCCACCGTTTTAAAGACTTCTAGCTGACCTCTTGCTCGAACTCTTTTTTTGATGAAATTTTGCAACATCCTAATGTGAGTAATCCGACGAAATGAACACATGAAAAAAAGATTAGAATTAATATAGTAAAAATTCATATTGAAGAATCGAAACGACTTCTTTTAAAATGCTCCAACGAATGACCCTCCAACCTTCGACTAATAAGTAAGTTTTACTTATTAGTCCAAGCTCCAACTACATCCCTTTAGCAGCGCAACTCGAATACGCTCATGTTGGAATGTTGAGAAAAGTCAAGTGAGTTTGACGTAGAGCCGCAGAAGGAAACAGAAAGACAGTTTGATTCAAGCAGGCAGTGGGGAGGGGAATGCAAAACACATGACTAAACATTAGGAAATTCTTTTCGAAAAAAAGAATGAATTTTTCTTTTTGGTCACCATCTTTTGAAAGAAAACCAGCAGAAAACCCGGCATCCTGCGTGGCTCAAGCACATTTTGAATGAAATTTTGCAACATTTAAATGTGCAAAAACCGACAAAATGAACACATGAAACAGCTTAGAATTAATACAGTAAACATTCATGTTGAAGACTAGAAGGGACTTCTTTTAAAGTGCTCCTCTCCAACTTCGGCCCTAAAGAACTTCAACTCGCCTTCGCTGTTGGAATGTTGGGAAAACTTGAGTGAGTTTGACGCAGAGCCGAAAAAAGAAATTGAAAGACAATTTGAATAAAGAAGGCAGTGGTGAGGGGGATGCAAAAACATGACTAAACCTGAGGGAAACAGTTTAATTATTCTTTTACACGCCCACCCCAGAGTGAAACAAACAATTCCTTGAGAATGGTTTCAATTTCAGTTTCGTTGCGAACATCTTTCAGTTCCGTATTTTCATAAACACGCCAAAGCTTGGGCTCTAATTTCATGAAATTTTTTTAAAAACTGGATGTGAAAAACAGAAAAAAAGAACACATGAATAAAGCTTGCGTATAACACACACAGCCAGGGGTGAAGACACGTATGAAAAAAGCATTGCACCATTTTCATAAAACTTCCTTCTTTCGAAACTACATATATTTTCCCCACTTTTTTCTCCGTCATTGCGTCAAACTCACTCAGCAATACACAATTCCAACATGAGCGAAGACGAGCAGAACTGCTAATGGGCCGAAATAGGAGAGGCCATCAATAGGGAGCATTTAAAAAGAAGTCTTTTCGGATCTTCAAAATTATTTTTTACTAAATAAATTCTAATCTTTTTCTAAGTCTTCATTTTTTCTGAAAATTCACAATCAAATATTGCAAAATTTCATCAAAAATGAGCTCAAGGAACGCCGGGTATATCAGCATGTCTTTATACATAAAAATGAATTTCTTTTATGGTTTGTTTGTATCGAATGCGTTCCTATCAACACATCCTGTTTGTAATTATAGGAGATGTTGTTCCTATACCATTCACCCGTTTGAGTTAAAACTTTGCACATTGAGTCTTCAAAGCAAAAGGAAGGCCACTGTCTACCTGAGATTTCTCAAAAAAAAATTCGTCTTTTTTCGACAAAATTAGAATTTCTGGTGTCAGCGCTCATGATAGTCCCTGACTCCTGCTGCCATCCTTGAAGCAAATAGGGAAGCCTCGCCTTCAAGTGCCGACATGGCCGGAAGTGAGTGTTAGAGATGCAAAACACATGTCTAAACATGCGAAAAACTGTTTTTTAGTTTTTTCCCACGCAGGATATGGGGTGACAGGTTTTTTTTTCGTGAACTTTTCTTTTTTTTTTTTGTACCGTAAAATCTTGAATACAGGCCCGGGCGTCTGTTTGTATCAGTGGTCTGGATTCACCCGGCGATTAATCGAGACCCGGCATTTATTTAAGTCCCGGCGTTAAGGGCTATTCCCAATAACAGGGTGTTTAGCAAAACGATTTCGTAAACTTCCTAGAATTTTCTCGGTTTATCACGTAGTTTTCCCTGACCACCAGCACCAAAAAAATCTATTTTGATAGAATATTATTGACAGTTTTCAGATTTTTCGTTACAATTTCGCAGTTTTTTGCTGATTTTGTAAAATTCCTTGTAAAAATGCAGAAACGGCAAGGATAAGGCAGCATGGGATTGGTCGAAATTAGAATGGGTTAAATGAAGTGGCCAATGAGAAGACATACACATGAAAAGATGTTTAATAATCTGAAAGTGAGGAACAGCGCCGGAATTTATATCGATGACCCGAAAAAGACCCGGCGTTTAATCTATTTTTTTTCTATTTTTCGTTTGAATACCCGGCCTGTATTCAGTATTTTACGGTAATTCGCAGCTCTTCGAACATGGCTTCACTTTCAATTTCGTATTGACATCTTTCAGATACGTTTTTCCACTGAGGGTAATGGCAACTTCCATTTTCGGGTTTCTGGAAACTGACTGAAACGTTATTGCTCAATTCGTAATGGAAACAAAAAACTTGCCCATTGCCTTTAAAACTCATCTTAAAAAGTGGAAATTTATTTTCGCCAACAGATGGCGTCACATTCAAAGCGAGCCCTTCTTCTTTTTGGAGACCAGCGGAAAAAGCCAGCATGGCTCAATCACTTTTCAGATGAAATTTTGCTTTCTCAAAATGTGAATAACCAGATGAGATGAACACATAGAAAAAGCTTAGAATTACAGAATGAATACATGCAGAAGAAATTGACATTCAGAAAACGAAAAAAAAAACTTCTTAAATGCTCCCATGTAACAACGGTCCTTCAGCAGTTCTGGCCGACTTCGTTCATGTTGGAATGTTGTGAACAGCTGAGTGAGTTTGACCAAAGACGAGAAGAAAGATATCTTTGGTTTGATGCAGTGCCGTAGAAGGAAAAAGAATGAAAATGACACAATAGTATGAACTGACGCTGTGGCTGTGGCTTTAATTCGCAAGCTTCTTTCATGTGTCTTTTCTGAATATTCTGATATTGAAAAAATTTCATCAAAAGAGCCCGAGCAACGCTGGGTATATTAGCAAATTTTAAATTTTAAATAATATAAAAAAAACAACTTGAAGTTTTAATACGGATTATTAAATACTGAAAGGTAATTTATGCTGTCCGTGTGGGGAAACCTGTCTGTCTGTCCGTCCTAAAAACTCTAAATCTTTTCAAAATCTGTTTCCGTCAGTCGATGAATATGGTTTATGACACGAACCAATCAAAAATAACCTAAATCAGATCAATAGCACGTTCATAAATGGAAACTTCACGATCCCATCTAGCAATTTTCAATGGTAAAATATAGTAAGTAATACATCAAACAAATCGTAATGACGAGATAGAAGCGGTTATTAATTACTATTTTCGCCAATTGATAAATATGGTTCCACTATAGGAACCATTTTGAAAAGGTTGTAATCGATACAATGGCACGTGCTCCAATGATGCCTTTAAGACTCCCTCAAAAATTTTCATTGATAAGATATAGCATGTAGTATATCAAACAACTCGAAATGATAAAATAAGAGCGAATAATATGTTATTATGTATGTTTTATCCCATGCATGCTCAATCGAGTTCATATTCGGAGAACTTGCTGGCCACTCGATGCTTTCCATATCTTCACTTTGCAGAAACTCCTCCTCCATCAGAATTCTGTAGGGATGTGCAATATTAATTACTGTTTTCTACAAATGATAAAATGGCTCAGCGCATGAACCAATTTGAAGATGGTCGTAATCCATGCAATTGCACGTGCTCTAATAAAAGCCTTATGACACCTTCAAAAATTTTCAATGATAAGATTTGGCACGTAATATATCAAACAACTTGGAATGATGTGTCATGAATGAATATAAAGTAAATAATCATAGACGAAATTGGTTCAAAGGCACCAGGTTTAGTTGAACCATTATGATTCATTGGAACTATCATTGCTAAGATATGGCATCTAATATATCAAAGAAATTAGAATGATGTTTCATGAATGAATATAAATAT
Organism: Rhysida immarginata; assembly: GCA_023313115.1. Taxonomy (NCBI): domain Eukaryota; kingdom Metazoa; phylum Arthropoda; class Chilopoda; order Scolopendromorpha; family Scolopendridae; genus Rhysida; species Rhysida immarginata. The sequence continues at coordinate 136,521 of JAHWFO010029795.1, forward strand.
AAAAGTAATGGTTATCCAAATTGGTTCAAAGGTACATGGTTTAATGGTATCATTATGGTCCATTGGAAATTTCAATGCTAAAATATTGCATATAAAATATCAAACAACTTGGAATGATGTGTCATAAATGAATATAATGTAAAATTAATGAAAATCCGAAAAAGCTAATCCGTTTTCAAGTTATCGTGCAAACGGCGGACGGACGGATAAACGTACAGGCCAACAGCGCATTCTTATAAGTAGTTTTTATCCTAAAGCTCCTAATAATTATCTTTCTATAGCATTTTGAAGGCCATAAGTTATAACGAAAATATTTTAATTTATAACGAAATTATTTTGTTACATTTATATTTAAAAATTACAAAAAGATACATTTGCTTTTACTTGTTACATTTAAATTTAGCGAGTAAGAATTACAAAAAAAAAAGACTCGAGAAGAAATTTACTTGTAAATTAATAAAAAAAAAGATAATATATTACACTTTTTAGGATGAAACTTTTCGAAAAAACAAGTAAAGCAAAAATATTGGAAACACCATGAACACTGTGCAAAAGGTATTTCTTTACACTCCCATTGATTTAAATGAATGTCTTTAGGAAAACTTGTCATTAACATTATTAAATGTTTCCCTTTCTTGTTTTAATTTTGCTGCATACGATCTTAAATCGAAGAGAAAAAACATTTTCCGTGGAGAATCGAACTTGGATCGACGGCTTCGTAATCAACTGCCTTATCCACTATGCTACGAAAACTCTTGTTTATTTACGTTAAATCAACTATACTTTGCAATTGATGAACTTTAACCTCAAATATCTCGAAATCGGTTGGTCGTCTGCGGATCTTTGTGTTCAGGAAGGCTTGCTCTACAACCCTACCAAGTTTCATCAAAATCGGCGGGTATTACTTCGCGACCTCTCCTTGTTAGTAGTTTCGGCCCAATTAGTAGAGGCGGAGCTAGATAATCGTGGTCCCTGGTTCGAATCCAGGTCGCGGAATTTTTCCTTTCATTTTTCATCTTAACCACTTTGAAGTTTGCTTATTTTCATTATTAATAGCGTCTAAAATTAGCTGATTAGCGTTAGCAATGCTATTAAAAGTAATGATAATATTTCATTAGCAGAGGAAAAGATATTAATATGTCCCCCTTCAGATAAATTGTCTCCCCAGTCTAATAAATCAACTATTAATGCCATGTAGGTAGAATATCGGGGGTGGTCGTAGCCGATAAAGCAATAACTAGCAATAACAGGGGGGTGGTCGAAGCTCAGTTGCCTCGCTGATCGGTAACGATCAATGGAGTTAAACAACGTTAAGCTGTCCGTCCCAGCTGCTGCTGACATCTTACAGCAGTCGTAAACTAACATAGGAAGGTCTAGGCAGACTACCTATGTAATAAATTGCCAAGAAAACTTGACCTGTCGAAGGTCAGAACCCTCACTTCTTTCTTCTCAATAACTAGTTGCAAAATTTAAGATATAGATATCGCTTCCTGTTGACTCATGCCACGATAGGTACGAAAAGTTTTTATTGTCAAACATTTTTTGTTTTAATTATTATAGAAATTAAAAAAGAGACTGTAGTTTCATACTTCAATGTTTTGACTATTCAATATCAATTTTTTTATTATTCTTGAGTTATACATTTAAAATGGGCCCCCGGGGGCTATAATACTATACATGATCTTATCTGATCTGTTTGGACTGACTATAAAAAAACACATGATCATTCAAAAATGTTGAGCATTTTATAATTCAAAAATAAAGGTACTTCATGCCAACATAATGCCACACTCTTTGCTCTATAGTACCTGGATTTAGGAAAGCTTATAACTTTATTATTACTAAAAAATAAGGGGGGGGGGGTGCACAATATCATAGATCTTTTACTTTTCTCAAACAGATCTTTTAATAGACTGAGTCAATTCAAATTTTAATTGTATTTATATTTTGTGCGCATGTTACCTAACCATTTGTTTAAGCTTCTGTAATTTAAAAAAGAAATTAAAACCTGAATTAGACTTTTTAACCTGATTCACTGGGTAATCATTAGCCGAGATTCCGACCCGTATGACCTGGACACAACTAGAAAAGTATTGTGCTGCCAAATGTAGCAAGCTCTTCAGGAATTAAAATTTTGAAAATTTTTGATCTGTAAAAAATGCTTAACAGGTCCAATTTTTTCGATACTTTCTTACAACGTTTTAACCTCTGCTACTATTGTTGTTTACCACCCAAATTTAGAACGTCTTTTCTTCCCAAATAACGTAAGATATTAAAAAAAGAAAATAAATACTGTAACAATAAATATTGGGGCAATACTTCAGAAAATAAATATTTTCATAAATCATAACGTATTTTGATTAATCATTCATAGCTATATAACATCACCTGCCTAAACATTATAAAATTAACTACCAATATAATAAGTATCCGAAAATGTAAGAAGTTATATTTTAAATAGACTTTTAAAATTCGTGAAATTGAAAAAGTCTGGCCAGAGATTGAATTGGTAATAACATAAAATCCTCATCAAACTCGAGTTTTCTAATATTACTTGATTGAATCAATTTTTTCACGCGTAAGCGCATTTTATTATTTCATCCCGCACGCACTTCTCTTTTCCCAGTGATGTTTAAGAAAAACAAAACAGGATATTCCGAAAATTATCACTAGATGGCCATCTTCAGGCTTACGTAATAGGATTTGAAACCGACACTTTAATGGGAAGCTGGTGGGACACTTGCCTCTGGAGAAAGGAACTGCTCCGCTCTGTGATTTGGTTAATAGATCACACGATATTACGTCACCTCAAGGGAAACTTGAGGTGTGCGTAAGTGGGAGAACCTTTCATGCACACAGAAATTTTCACACGACGTCATGGGCGGTAGGATAAACAGAAAAGGCGGTGATCCCGAACCGATCATAGAAATCTCGACGAAGGCGGATAGCATCGCTGCTGTTAGTAAGAATCGTTTACAACGTTAAAATAATAAGTTTAAGAAAACGTTTAAAGGCTTCTTCTTTCCGGCTCTCCCACAGAAGTCAATCTCATGGAGGGCACGTTCCACTAGGCGCACTGATGAGCCACGGGCTGCGGCTTGTGAGTTGAGGAACAGAATTAATTTTCAAATTTTAAACTATTTAATTTAATAATACTACCCAATATCAAAAAAACATGTAAAGCAAAAAAATGAAAAAAAAATCCCTTCTATTTAAAATGATAAAGAAACCCTTATGCAATATTTTTTTTATACTACATAATTTTATTACGTATTTTAGAATGTATTATAATTTTTATTCAAATTTTAATTAATTTATATAATGTTTGCATTTATTAGAACTGAATAACATTATATATTTTTGAGAATAAAGAAGTTATATTTATTAATAAAAAATGTTGTGAATTTAAAAAAACTTCAAGGCAAAATTCATTTTCCGCTTTATAATTCACTTTATATTTTCACTTTCTATTTTTCATGTTTTTGTAATCTTGAGAATATGTTGACGTTAAATAGCTGAAATCTAAATTAACAAGTTTTACAATTCTCTCTGCTTTCTATTTGTTGAAAATTATTCAGTTTTATAATAAATAACTGTCGATAACTTGGACTTTTATGACATAATCATAGTCTGCACTGAAAAATAATCGGGATTCAACAAAATCCTACCCTCCAAATCAATCATCATTTCATAGCGAGTACTGCGAAAGCATAAATCGGATACATTCCTGTCGACTCGTTGACAAATACTCGTATGTATGTAAAGGAGGTCATATTGTGTATCTACGTGGAAAGCATGCTAATATGTTTCCTTAACCGGTAAGCGGATGCTGTGAATCGTAGCCAAAGAACGTAGCCTGTTTTTTAAAAAGTAAACAAAGAACTTAGCCAAAGAACGACAAACGTAGGCTACGCTGTGAATTGGCGATTTATTTACATCTGGAGATCATCATTCTATCAGCTAGCCTAGGTATCTCTCCTAACAACAGTGGGAAGATTGCTTAGAAACTTTATTAACTTACGGTAATCGACCCATGCCGATTAAGAAATTGTGCAACTTCAATGAATAGCATTTAATCTCACGCGCCCAAGAAGACATAAATCCGCTATCGCAAAACAAAAACAATTTGCCTTAAATTCAACGCTTACGCTAATTACACGCCGAATACTAACACACGTTTCACCTCCTGAACACCCGAATAAATGAGCAGGGCCGTAGCCAGGTTGTTATCTTGGGGGGCGGCCCCGCCCCGATTTTCAAAAATTCCGGACCTTTTTTAAAAAATTCCACTGAATAGAGGTTTCTCTCTTCTCTCTCTACACCCCGCTTTCGAGATGCTCGGGTTTTCTGCTCACCCAGCTGCCAGTGACGACACGTGCTAAGATCGGTGTGCATGTAATAGCGCGTTCGACTGGCTACTCTCGAGCACTCTGGAGCGATCTGTTCAACCCGATTGCGTTTTGCTGGGAGATTCAGAGCAAGTGGAGCAACCTGCTCTGCGTTTTTCTCGCTGCTGTCTCTGCTCGACAGATCGATCTGGCTACTCTTGGCAAAAGGACCGAGCAAACGGAGTAGACGAGCGAATAGATTATAGCGATTAGCGAACTGTAATGGCGGACTTTAATGTCTGAGTTCTTGTTGAACTGCTTGAAAGCGATTCTTCATCGACTGATTCATCAACTGAGGAGGAGAAATAGAGTGTATTTTAACTGGACGGTATAAATCGATACGTTCGCCAATAAAAAGACCTAAATTCTCCGTCACTGATTACCAAGGTTTCGTTATGTGCTGCCGCCATGCTTGCTCAATCTCACACGTGCTCGAGAAGCAGGATTACACACACGAATACGTTCGCCTCGCCCAGAGCAATCTACTTGCTCGCTGTAGGCAGAGCAGGTGCTTGCTCTCAATCTGTTTGCTCTTCGGAGCATCCAGTCGAATGCGCTATTAAGTTCCCCGCGAAAGTGTGTAAGAACCACGGTCTATAGATATTTATGGTCATCGAGCTCCATTGTTAAAATGAAGCTAAAGTTTCTAGCTCCCGGTAGGGGGGGAGCACTATTGAAAAGTGACGCTGCATGTACAATAGGCCCAACTGCGCCTGCAGCGCCGCCCTATCGGCAGATAGAAACTTTGCTTTCATTTTCAGTTTCAATGAAAAACCACTATCGCAGGTCACGGTCGGCCTTGGTGCGATCTAAGCGGCACCTGGCGCGATCTGTTTTCTTTAGCTTCTCGAAACAATGGAAAATGGCCGAAGCTCGATGACCATGTATATCCAGCACCCATTCTATTTCAGAGGGTGCTGGTATATCCTAGGACGATTAACAATGGACTTGACACTCCCGTAGAGCGAATGGCACAGGAAATGATACCCTGGTGGTGAAAATTGTAATAAAGACGTACAAACTGCTGTGAAATGTTCATCATTTTTGCCGCTTTATTAAGTACCGAAAGGTGCTTTATGCTATCAGTGTGGGGAAGCATGTCTGTCTGTCTGTCCGACTGTAACTCTAACTCCTCCGAGGCTATGAAAGATTTTCAAAAGCTGTTTGCGTCAATCGAAGAAAATGGTTTATGGCAGAACCAATTACAAATATTATCTAAATCGGTTCATTGGCACGTACGCAAATGGTACCTCTATTTTCCCGCCTATCAATTTTCAATAGGAAGATAGAAATATATATATATCAAACAAATGGTAATGACGAGTTAGAAGCGGATATAAATTACTATTTTGCGCCAATTAAATATGGTTCCGGGAATTAACCATTTTGAAAATGGTTGAAATTGAAACAATGACACGTGCTCTAATAGTACCCTTATGACACATTCAAAAATTTTCAGTGCTAAAATATGGCATGTAATATATCAAATTACTTGGAATGATGTGTCATTAATGAATATAACGTAAAATTAATGATAGTCGATATTGGTTTCAACGAACCTGGTTTAGTGGAACCATTATGGTTCATTGGAACTTTCAATGCTAAAATATAGCATGTAATATATCAAACGACTTTGAATGAGTTGTAATGAATGAATGTAACGTAAAATTAATGATAATCGAAATTAGTTTCAAGGCACCTGGTTAAGTGGAACCATTATGGTTCATTGGAACTTTCTATTCTAAAATATACAATGTAATATATCAAACGACTTGGAATGAGGTGTCATGAATGAATAAAACGTATATTTAAGGATAGTCCAAATTGGTTTCAAGGAACCTGCTTTAGTGGAACCATTATGGTTCATTGGAACTTTCAATGCTAAAATATGGCATGTAATATATCAAACGACTTGGAATGATTTGTCATGAATGAATATAACGAAAAATTCCTGATAGTCGAAGGTGGTTCAAATGTACGTGGTTTAATGGTATTTTTATGGTCCATTAGAAACTTACAATGTTAACATAAGGCAGTTTAAAAATATTGTTCCGCGAATAGTTTAGTTTAACCTTTCGGTACTTGGTTATGTCATTCCTTAATGGTTTATTAAGTACCGAAAGGTGGTTTATGCTATCAGTGAGGGGAAACGTGTCTGTCTGTCTGTCTGTCCCTTTGTCTGTCCGTCTATCTGTAACTCAAACTCCTCCGAGGCTATGAAAGATTTTCAAAATCTGTTTTCGTCAGTCGATGAAAATGGTTTATGGCAGAACCAATTACAAATATTATCTAAATCGGTTCATTGGCACGTGCTCAAATGGTACGTCTATTTTCCCGCCTAGGAATATTCAATGGGAAGATATATTGAGTAATATATCAAACAAATCGTAATGACGAGATAGATGCGGTTATTCATTATTATTTTCGACAGTCGATGAACATGGTACATGGCACGAATCAATCACAAGTATTATTTAAATCTGTTCAATAGTACGTGCACAAATGGTACCTTTACGACCCCACCTAGCTATTTTCAATGGAGAGATATATTAAGTAATGTATCAAACAAATCGTAATGAAGAGATAGAAGCGGATATAAATTACTATTTTCGCCAATTAGTAAAGAAGGTTCCGGGAATGAACCATTTTGAAAATGGTTGAAATCGAAAAAGGACACGTGCTCTAATAATACTCTTATGACACACTCAAAAATTTTCAGTGCTAAAATATGGCATGTAATATATCAAATGACTTGGAATGATGTGTCATTAATGAATATAACGTAAAATTAATGATAGTCGATATTGGCTTCAAGGAACCTGATTTAGTGGAACCATTATGGCTCATTGGAATTTTCAATGCTAAAATATAGCATGTATTATATCAAACGACTTGGATCGAGGTGTAATGAAGGAATATAACGTAAAATTAATGATAGTCGAAATTGGTTTCAAGGAACCTGGTTTAGTGGAACCATTATGGTTCATCGGAACTTTCAATGCTAAAATATGGCATGTAATATATCAAACGACTTGGAATGATGTGTCATGAATGAATATAACGTAAAATTAACGATAGTCGAAATTGGTTAGAAGGATATAATCGATTACCGAATATATACTCAAATCTCCCTCTTATGGCCATCTCCACGAACGATAAGGTTTTGTGAGGAGGACGGCTTTCTCTCCTTCCTCTCTCGTGGACTCCTGAGAAAACTCAGAGAACTTATAGTTTCAGTTCCCTACCACAGCCCACTAGATAATATCTATCTTTATCTAGTTGGCTGTGTTCCCTATATTCAGTGAAGTAATAACATGTAATCACTTGACCAATCACAGAGCGGAGCAGTTCCTTTCTCCAGAAGCAAGTGATGGGAACTTAATTGTAGAGTCAGATAAGCTTCCAGTATAAATTTTTAAGTTTGAATGGCTCTCATTCTTATCACCTGTAGACATAACATTTCTCGAGTCACGGGTTTCTTTCTAGTTCGCATTGACTATGATCGTTTGTATTTACCACAAATAAACTTTCAAGCTAAAAAGAACGCAAATGTCATTGAAATTAATTCGACCAAAACCCTTCTAATTTTCATTGAATGCAATGACGCCCGTAAAACTTAAAGAGAAAACATTTGCATAAAACTTTAACGATTAGATTTGTTGATACTGGCTACGGTCGATTAATTTCAATTGTAATAGCAAAAGGATGTTTATTTTTTTCTCATCCCCTCCTCAAAAGGATTTTTAATATTTTTTGCTATGTAAATCTCTTCCCTGTACTCTGTAACTTGTATGCATCAAATACGATGGCGTTCCGTATAAGAAGCGAGTATTTGAGTTCTTTAAAAAAAATTATATTAAAGTTTAATATATTTGCAGACTGTTATTTAACTCCACGTCTTTGTGTGTTTGTGCGCAAATTTTGTAATCAATATTTCGCTCACTTACTACTTCCTGACTACATATCGCACTACAACTTTCCCCAACATCGAAGTTCTCGATGACAGCGCATGTTTCATTCGTTATTTTTAATTGTTATTCATTTATTCGCAAGTAATTTATAATCTATATACAGGGTGCTTCAAAAGTTACTGTGCAGTAGTGCATGGAAACGTGCAGAGAGTCGCAGACGCATCATCGGCTCCATTTTTTCTGTGATATAATTAATGCACATCGCTACTGCACATATATTTTATAATCGTTTGTGGCCAAACTCGATGAGGAAAATGTCGTGGGGCCGGTGGCGGGCATTTCCAGCATGTACGGAGGGTTGATTCAGATAAAATGAGACGATTTTGTAGTTCTGTTACGATGGTGTAATACTATGGCGCCACCATCGGTTGTGTTCTATGTGAGAACCACGTTATTGGATTATCGCCCGGCACCGTAATTTCCACTAAAGTAGGCTGAGTTTGAGAGACTCCATGGGAAGTTCGTACCACACTTGCTGACACTTTCCATAGCCCATCAACGGTTCTTGGTCGGCGACTTCCGAGCCGTCGTTTCAGGAGACCAAAACCACAGAAATCCATCGGTGATGCGTCAGAAGATTTTAGGCACATGAGAGAAGGGAATAACTCGTATGCCCGTCTCCTGTTCCATCTTCCTGTAGTAAGCCACAGATGACTTGGAAGTTTCCTTGATGACAAAACGTTTCCTTGCACCTTCGGACAAAATCGGACCTGGCCTTGCCTCCTCTTTCGCGATAGTAAATTGCCCTGGGTTTGTTGGTGTCATCGAAGTACACCCAAGCTTCATCCAAGGAGACAACCCACTTCCATCGGTCACCTGCAAGATGGTTTTCATACAGTTTTCTGGCGTTGGTGAATCGTTCCTGCACGTGCCTGGCCGACAGTCTGTGACCGCGCGCTTTATGACGTCGCTCCAGCCCAAGATTGTCATGAATTATTCTGGAGACTGTTGCCTGTGAAATACCTTTCCTTTGGGCTAGACTTCTCTGTGTGGGGGGATTTTCTTTCAGCACTTCAGACCGGATTTCTCGCACCACCTGAGCTGGGCGTGTTGGCTGGGGCTTGTTTTTGGTCTGCTTCTCTGCTCGTCCACGTTCATTAGATGGTCGCAATTTGTTCTTTTTGATTATTCGACCCACAGTAGCTTTGGATACGACAATACCATTTCGTTTGCATAATTCCACAATGCACGAAAGACTGAAGTTAGCGTCGGAAAGGCCAAACATATATCTTCCCAAAAAGCTGTGATCTTGGAAGCCATGTTTCAGCACGAAATGTTCCAAATAACAGCAATAAGTGTATACAGAGCTAATCCCCATGAATAGCGGACGAGTCATACAAATCACATTCCGTCAAGGTCATATGCGGCGTTGAACTATCCTCGTATTAATTAAAGGGATGGAGAATGATAATAAGATGAGCAGTTGTTTACCATCTACTTTAAGTTTTTTATGCATACAGTGCAATTATGGCTGTTAATTGTTATTGTATGTAATGGTTTTAATTTCATCATCAATGGTAGCAAAGTTATTGATTATGACTTCCTTGTAGAGAGGATTGTTCATGATTAGCCAGCATAATGCATTGTAAACTCTATCGAATGAAAGTTTGAATGGGCGAGTCCAATTATATTTCCAATTTCAATTGTTAGACATCGTTAATTTTATTCGCCGAAAAAAGAGACATAACCGACTAAATAGACAAACCGCGTCGCTGAAAAGTCACCTGGCTATCCAGCAAACGAAAAAATTTTAATGAAATAAGGAAAGAAAATTCCAAATTCTGGATTCGAACCTTTCAGCTGAAAGTTCCTGGTTGAATCCAGGCTGTGTAATTTTCTTTCCTATTTTCATTAATAATATAAACATCTGCGTTGTGGCGTAGGATAAAACTCTCATCCATCTTTGAAGAAATGTTGATTGTTAAAATCCGAGATGGGAACAATGATGATTAGAGTGTTACTCGGCCTACTATAGTGAGATAACTTTCCTATGCCGGGGGCCTGTCTTTTTCATCGGCTGCGGATACAGAAAACTGACTTGTCGAAAACGATAACGATTCCATTGACGAAAACGATTCTAGTGTTGTCAATTGATTTCGGGAGCATTTTGGGAATTTCAGTGATTCAAAGACGAGCGAAAAGAGGGTATGATCCGACGAATGGTATGATCCGTGCAAGCGAACGTTTGTTAGGGTTGTGTCAACAGCTCTTTCACTTCTGGGATTGCACCAGGTTCGAAATTGTTCTTAAAGGACTTTTGGCGGAGGTGTTTGCTTTCTGTTTGTCAGGTGCTTTTTGTAACGACGGTAAAACACCAACATACCTTTCAGCGCAAGTTCTTGCGGCAGATAAGGTGCATTATCCAAATTTACATTCCTAGTTTGCTACTTTATTCGGGTAGCTTCGTTTGATACAGATCTAGCAGAAGTGGTCCTGCAGAATATGTTGATGTGTTTTCTTGAATGTTTCTGCGTTGGATCTGTAGCTGCTCTCATTTCAGGCAGTTGAATTCGAAAGTTAATTGAGGATTTAGAGGAACCCTGTTAATAAATTCGACATCTGCATTAAAAATTAAGTTTATATTTCTTATATATAACGACTAGGGGATAGTGTCCGGCGCTGCCGGGCAGAGGGTGTCAGGTGGATATGACAACAAGATTAAACAGAATATAATAAACCGACTTTAATGAAACTTTCACTATCACCTAGCTGTATCAGTCCATATCTTGAAAACTACTGAGCCGATTTTGATGAAACTTGGATTTATCCCTAAGTTGAAAGATACTTAATCCAATAAAAAGGAATTATTGCAATTCGATTTTTAGTTTCTGAGAAATACGTGGACAAACATACATACATACATACATACATACATACATACATACATACATACGTGCTGTAGCGTACCTTTCTTGAAAAATCGGTCGCTAAATTGCCTAGAGATTTTTTTTTCCTTCCTCTATCCCCGTATTTCCAGATCAATAATGCTGTCTAAAACTACTCTTAGCTAGCTATTTTTATGTCACCAGTCACTCCCGTTCTTGCGCGCGCCCACACAATCGGAAAATTTCGGCCGTGACTCCTGTTTCCTCACTCTTCGTCTGGATCTGCTAGATAGATTTAGCAATTACTGTGGATATGTCGGCCAATTGAAACTCCTTATTTCTTCTTAGTCTAGAGGAGGTTATTGTGTTCCCGCTCCTATTAGATGATTAAAGGGTTCACATGACGTGTTCTTGTCACGTTACTCAGGTATTATATAGTTCTGGATCGTAATTATTTCGTTCCCTTGCGTCGCGGAAAGATTTAAATATTTTCCTCAACGTTTGCCTAGCCAGGCTATTTCTCAGACAGTTTATTGTTCATAATAAGCAAGTTTTTATGTAATGAACAACAGTATCGGGTAGGAAGACGCTAAACGACTAGCCATCGACCAGTTTCTTTTCTTTAACTTCTAAGAAGTTTATGGAGTAAATCCTTAAGGTGGTACCACTTAATTCTAAACCTTGCAGGTCTTTAGACTTTTCCATCTGAATTATTTACTTTCTCCAGGTATCGGATATATATGTTTTTTTTTGCTTCAGCTGATAGTTTTAGCTGGTTGATCTGATTTGACGCGTTAGTATTTCGGGTTTACTTAATCGTGTTTAATTGTATAGGCATGGGAAAGAAAGAAATATTTTATTTTACTTCTGAACGTCTTTTTGAAATATTAAATTTTTATTTATATTTTTTTCTTTGCTTGTAATAGAATCGTACTGTTTGTTACCGTCGGATTGTTTCCGATAAACGGTATTTTAGGACGCGTTTCACGCAATTGTTGATTAAAAAAATTAGCTTAGCTTTGTTATGGGAGAGGTTGCTCTTTTAGAGCGTCACCCGCTTTTAAATTTTCTTGTGCGCGAGTTTTGCGTTTCCTCTCGTGTTTTTTTTGTTTTTTTTTTTGAGAAAAAGGGCAGCAGAGCTGTGGACTACGACGAGTTTAGTTGTCCCTGAACAGCGCGGCCTCAGCATCGATCATGGGAGATGAAGTCGATAAGACTTACCTCCTTGCGTCAGCGGGGATTTTTGCTACTTAATTGTTTTCGGATATATATCGTTTACCATAAACATTGGTAATTTTTCTGAAATGGAATTGACATTCTGAAGATGGTTTATGAATAATAGCGATAGAATGTGCGTCGTCGTCACGACTTTTGGAAATTTGAAGGAAGATGATTGAGCCACGGTTTGCGGTTATCACAAATGGAATGCAATCGCCAAGACTTCCGACAGAGATAAATTCTGGATTTTTAAACGACTATGGAGCTGGGTTTGCCCTTCGTTGTCAGGCCAAGATGCCTTTTCCTTTTGTTGATCACCGGAAAACGCATATACAGTCGCTTCGAAAATCCTTTCAGGTTGGTTATTTTTCACTTCGTTTTCTTGTGCCTGTAACTCTGATTAACCCTTATTACTTCTGATCAAGTTTTTACGACCTAAAGCTTGTTTCACATAGAAAATCCCTGGCGGAGCGGATGCAGATCCGCATATATTGCGTATAGTGGCGCCTCCGTGCACATTCCGCGTGGAAACGCGGAATCCGTTGAGCATTTCACAATTAAAACTTTCGCGCAACTTTTCCGCTTAAGCTGTCTCCTGATTGGTCCCTTTAAAATAGTATCTTCTTTCGTAAAATGGAGTCTAAAACTAAGCTTTTGAAGTATAAAAAAGTCTATCAAATGAATTCTCAACAATTTTTTAAATGGAGATGTTATATATTGTCAATTTTTCATTTGGCGGAGTATGACTCAAAAATACAAGAACTGTACATCCCAGTATTTGTGTAATAATAAATATATATTTTAATTACAATAATATTAAAAAAAAAATTAAACCTCTTATGGGTAAAAGTCGAGAGTAGCATTCTCTAATTTTCTCGGAAGACATCGGTCAGCCCCGTCGCATGAATTCATTATTGTAATGTGTCTAATTAATACATAAATAATTTATCATATTATAGGAATTATATTTTACGAAATTTATGCGGGAAAAA